>PVJA010020261.1:8938-37187 GCA_004027025.1 Myocastor coypus | reverse complement strand
TTTTTTTTTTTTTTTTTTTTTTTTTTTTTTTTTTTTTTTTTTTTTTTTTTTTTTTTTTTGTCTTTGTGAGACAGGGTCTCACTGTGCAGTTCAGGCTGGCCTTGAGCTCAATTTTGTAGCCCAGGTTGGTCTCGAACTTGCACCGATTCTCCTGCCTCAGCCTCCCAAGTGCTGGGATTACAGGTGTGAGCCACCACGCCCGGCTGACCTTGCATTTATGGCAGTGATTCTTCAGTGTGAGAAGAAATGATAACAGTATGCATTATATCTGTATATATGAATATATAGATATTCATAAAAATTTAAATAGATTATAATTAATAGGCTAAGAGATTTGTCTACCTAGATATATACATTTATGTATATATATCATCCATTATTTAAACAATATTACTAATGAATTCCATAGTTCATTATATCCGTAGACATATAATATAAAGTTAAAAAGGAAAAATTAGTTCAGGGAAGTTAGCTGAACTTGGAATAATAGATTATAACAAATTAAAAATACATGTCATAATCTTCAGTAATCTTTATCTAGTTATTAATAGCATAAAATATAATTACAATAATAAAATAATAAAGCTAAAGAGAAGATTATAAATGATGCTAGAAAGATGATCAAATTATCAAAAAAGAGTAGGTATTATAAATAATAATTACAATAAATAGAAATGAGTTAAATTTCTTGAACAAAATGCAGTTTTTGTAGCCTGCATAAAAATTTTAAAATATTGGATTGGGAAGACAGCTCAGCAGTCTAAGCACCTGCCTGGAAAGCACAAGGACCTGGTTTCAATGCCCAGTACTATACCCCTTGCTAGCCCAGGAACCCCGTATGTGCCATGCTGGCCACTGAGACCAAGTGTGGTAGTACATGCCTGTAATCCCATCTTTGGGGAAGCTGAGACAAGAGTTTATGATGAGCCGGATGTGGTGGCACACACCTGTAATCCCAGCACTTGGGAGGCTGAGACAGGAGGATGAGTGTGAGTTCAAGACTAGCCTGGGCTACAAAAGTGAGCTCAAGGCCAGCCTGAACTGCATAATGAAACCTTCTCTCAAAAAAGATAAAAAGACACACACAAAAAAAGAAGAAAAAAAACAAAAGAAAAAAGAACATTACGATGAGTCTGCGCAGTGCAGTAAGACCCTGTGACGAATAAATAAAAAGATTTTAATTTTAAAACAATGTTAAGGGGCCAGGGAGATAGCTCCGTGGCACAAGCGCCTGCCTGGCAAGTGCAAGGTCGTGAGTTTGAACCCTGGTCCCACAAAAAAAAAAAAAAAAATTTCCTTTCTTAAAACAATGTTAATATGAAAAAAACATAAATGTCACTTATAAATAGCCTTCTTTGAACCCATCATGCAAGCAGTTTGGAAAGAAAAATGTGCAAAACTATTTTCATGCAAGTACTAAACCCAGTACAGTTAAGTGGTAGCAATAAGCCACAGAGATGTGCAACTATAGATTAAAAAAAAAAATCAAAAGAAATAAAAAATATTCTCTCATGGTCACAAAAGATTAATCCATCAAGATAGTCCAGTCTTAGTCGTGGGTATGTACCTAAAGAAATATATAAATGACTATATAATTATGATTGCAATCTTTATAACATTTTTCAGCAAGAGATGGAAAAATATAAAATGATACCAAGTTACACATGAATGAACTAAATTTAATCAATATTTAGAAAGATTTCACCTTGTAATTGCAGAATGTCCATTTTCCTCCGTTACACATGTGACATTGGTCAAGATACACCATATTATGAACAATAAAATATGCTTCAATATGTTCAGGTGATTGACATAACACTGGGAATCTTATTCTCTGGCCTGGCCTGAAAGGTGCTCTTAAAAGCTCATAAATACACCAATGAAAAATCAGGTGCAGTGGCACACACCTATAGCCCCAGATTCTTAGGAGGCTAAGGCAAGATCACTTGATGCCGGAAGTTCAAGACCAGCATGGACAGCACAGTACCACCTAACATCAAACGGAAAAATTTAAAATGTATTTACAGAAAATAAGCTCTTTTCAGATCCATAAGATTTGAAGACACAGGGCAAAACACTGACCCAAAAGCTGAAGAGACAGATTGGACACAAACAATTCCAATCCTTACCAAAGATACCCAGGAAGACAAATCACCATGTAAAACAGCTCTGAGGGCGAGAAAGTCTAAACTGTTGAGGTAATCTTTCTGGAGCCTCGGTGTGGACAAGTTTGAGTTAAAAACTACAAGTGTCCTAACAAGCACACACATACCGAAGAGTGTGTATTATATGAATCCTATTCGCATGAAAGACTAGGACAGGAAATGCTAATCTGTGATGACAGTAATCAGAGCAGTCACTGCAGGGCTTGTGGCAACTGGATGATTAAAAATCTCCTGAAAGAGCTGACTAGGATGGTGAAGACGATCTACATAATTTCAGGGTCGCTGCTGGCGGGGGTACATACACATCTGACAAACTCACTGGAAAATAGGCTTAGGACGTACACACTGAACTGTAGATATCACTTGAGTAATGAATTTCTAAAATTAAGTAAATAAATTTATGTTTATTTCTCTTTATCAGTATTTATTCTTCTTATAAATGAAATCTAATTAGTTGAGGTTGCTGCATTCCCAAGTCTGTATTTCACAATACATCAGCCCATATGCCAATGTATATGCATGAGTGGTTATGTGGTAAAAGGAAGAGAGAGAGAGGGAGAGAGGGAGAGAGAGAGAGAGACACAGAGAGACAGAGACACAGAGAGAGAGAGAGACAGAGACAGAGACAGAGACATATAATCATAGTAAAAGTAAAAAACAATATGTAAGTACAGAATGAGATGAAGATAGAAACCAGACCAGACCTCAGGAATGCTGAGCTAGAAACTCAAGGTATCTGGTAGTTTCCTCTACCAAATGTCTGAGAGCCTCGCATACTTCCTCTTCCACTTTAAGGGATCCTGACTCTTCCTATGTTAAGTGTTCCCAGATGGAGTTTAGGAAGAGAAGGTGCAGAGGAAGCCAAGAGTTAGTGACATTAGGTTTTCTATTTCAAGCTGTCACAGCTGCAAAACTGTTCAATGTAACTCCACAGGGAGTGCTACCCAGCTATGCAAATGAATTCCAAATGTGACATTTGCCAGCATGGGGTAGCCATTGTGATGGCTGAGTGACTGCCACCAGTCCTGATGATGGATTGACTCTTGTCACCCAGTACCCAGCCAACATTGATTTCTGCTCTTCCATCATGTCACAGTGACCTTCTCCCTGCCTGGAAGGAAGCACAAACGAAAAATGGACGAGTCAAAGTTGTGGAGCAAAAGAAGAAATTGAATTGTTTCTTCCTTCCTTCATCCCTGCTATGCTCCAGGGCTTTCGCTGCTCCTGTTTCCTGTCCTTCCATAAGCCTTCACCTTCACCTTCACCTTTCTCGTTCATCCTGATCTCACCACACCAGATGAATAACTCGCTGTCATTTCTGCACTTGCCTTACTAGGTGGCACGGTTTGTCGTTGTTTAATTGTTGTTTCAGAGACTAGGAAAATGGAAGTGGAAGATATAAAATATTGTCAGTACACTTTCACCAAGAAAGTCCCTGCTAGCACATTCCCCTCTGTGTCAGAAGATCAACAATCTCTGTTAGTAAACTAATTTTCTGTTTCTGCATCAAAGTGGTGAAGAAATGTGACAGGGAGAGGACGAAGTGTCAGTGCCTGCTATCTAGGATGTATTTTTACATCCTATATGGACACATTCTCTTAATATTCTCTATATGTATACACCTGTATCACCCTCTGTACGAAAGGAATTTTTCCATCTAAAAGCATGAGTCTTCTGCTTACCAGTTTAAGTGTTATCCCTTTTTGGCAATTGGGTAAAAGATGGAGGTTGTGGGGAACAAGAGGAGGGAAGGAATTATACCTCATGTGCATGTACCAGTTCCCCACAAGGAATGTAAACATTATGTATTGCAAACTTATAGTACTAAAAAACAGGATTTCAAAAGAAGGCAGAGACTCAAATCTAAGCTCAAAATGAATGTGCAAATTGCTTTCAACTGAATTTCCCCTTGGGAACTTATACTCTGATTACTACGATTTCTTTGCATTTCTCAAATGAGTCTATATCTTTTCTTAATTTCTTTCTTTAGTGGTGCTCAGTTTATAAGCAGAGTTATATGATGGTATAGAAATCTTGAGGTGTTACTATGGGAGAATTAAAAACTTCATTTTTAGAAGTCAGTGCAAGTCACTGTCAGAAGTTTGTGTAAAAGGAGACCCCAGAGTGAAGTTCATATCAGGACATGGGCATGGGATACACTCAAAGAACTCAAAGATTTATGGCAGAGATTAATAGTGTATGAAAGCTAGAATTAACCAAAGGACTTCTAAAAATCTTAAGGAGACCTATCTCAAAAAGAACTATCAGATTAGCTTTAGAAAATCTGTGAGTTACTTTTTAGACCGAGTCTCTTAGGCAGTTCAGGCTGGCCTTGAGCTCACTTTTGTAGCCCAGGCTAGTCTCAAACTCACATCACTCCTCCTGCCTCAGCCTCCCAAGTGCTGGGATTACAGGCGTGCACCACCATGCCTGGCCCAGAGTTTTTAATAATATTATATGAAAGAAAATACTTGGCTCCCTGGATCAAATGTGACAAAAATTCTTTACTTAAAGGAAAAGTCCAGGACCCCCAAATTCCTACTGCCATGAAGTACAATAAAACCTACTCACTGGCAAATTTAAATTGTATTATTTGATGTTTATATTTTAATCATCTTTACTTTTTTTTTTTTTTAAAAAGACATTGCACTCAATCCACTGGCCTGCCATACAAAAAGGAGTGCTAAGGGCCAGCAAGATAGCTCAGCTGACAAAGCACCTGCTTAGGCAAGCTCAAGGACCTGGGCTCGTTCCACTGGACCACATCCCAAACCAGGCCTACCCCTGGGTGCACTGAGTCAGTGACCAAGTCTGGGTGTGGTGGCACACACCTGTAATTCCAGGGCAGGGGACCCAGAAAACAAGAGGATCGTTATGAGTCCAAGTTGCATAGCGAGATCCTGCACCAAACACATAAAAAACAAGCAAACAAAAACCAGGAAAAGAAAAGGAAAGCTGCTCACATGTGCTTTCAGTGTAAATGAGACCTGAATATGTGTCATATGTAAACACTGCCCTGGGTGTGACAATAGAAGCAAAGATTTTTTTTGTGCAGAGTTCTATTGGCATTTTCATTGTATGTAATAATTTACTTTTTAGATTTTTTTATTTTTAAACAAAGAAAAAGTGGTATTAAAACAGAAAAATTACAAATGATACACAAATTCACTAAACAAAATAATATGAATTTCACAGAATTTTTGTATTCCATAGCATTGTCTTTAAATAAGTTGTTAATATTAATATCACCAGATATATGCATGCAAAACTGGAGGACATAAAAAAGAACATATATATATATATATATATATATATATATATATATATATATATATATATGAAAGCAAGAAGAGAGAAAAGAAAACAGAGTTGATAAGAGAAAAGAAAACAAATTAAGGATTCCCTGCTGCTTTCCAATGGAGCAGCAGGAGTCCACAGGACGGTTGTCCAAACCATCCCAATTCATACACGGGCATATGTATCTCCCTGACCCCCTCTCCTATCTTTCTCTTTAACTCAGTAATTTCTTCCTTTGAATAGGTTCAGTCCCTTTTCCCAGTATCTATTGTCCCTTCAGAGTTTGTTTTCTCATTCAGGTCTTCACACTAAGGAAAACATATGATTTTTGCACATGCGGGTTTGATTTATTTCACTTATGTTTATTGTCTCTACTTGTATCCATTTACTGACAAAAGACTCTAATTTAACGTTTTCTTTAGCTGAATAATACTCTGTTGTTCAAAAATACCATATCTTCTTTATCTGTTTGCTGACTAATGAGCATTTGGGTTGCTTCCAAGATTTAGCTATGACAAATTGCGCTGCTATAAACAGGGGTACACATAAATCACTGTGGTGTCATGTTTTCAGTTCTTCTGGTAAAATACCTGGGAGAGAAATAGCTGGTTGATTAGGACCTCCAATCCTAGCATTCTGAGAAATCTCCACACTGATCCTCATAGTGCTTGTACCAGTTTGCAAATCCATCAACAGTGGGAAACCGTTCCTTTTCTTCAAAGCCCCTCCAGCATTTGCTATTGGTTGACTTATAGATGTTAGCCATTCTTTCAGGGCTAAGATGGAATCTCAGTGTTGCTTTAATCTACATTTCTCAAATAAACAGTGATGTTGAAAAATTTTTTTTTTCATATATTTGTTTGCCATTTGTATTTCTTTCATTTGTGAAGTGTATATTCATCTCAGATGCCATGTTTGGATGGAGTATCTGATTTTTTAAAAATTGTATGTTCCAGTTAGGAAAGTTGGCTATAGTTTTTTTCTCAATTCATAAGCTTTCTTCTTATTCTATTGGTAATTTCATTTCTTATGTATTTGATACAGACTGTCACTATACAGCTCATACTTGCAGTGATGCTTCTCTTTTCATCCTCCCCAGTGCAGGAATTACAGGCGTGTGCTACCATGCCTGCTCTCAGTAATTTCTTTTGAAGTGCAGAAACTCTTTTAACAAATGAGATTCCATTTGTTGATTCTTTCAAGTATTTCCCATGCAGTTTGCTTTTTGTTCATGAACCCTCTACTGTCCCTGTGTCTTTAAGATTTCTACTTACATTTTTCTCCAGGAGATTTAGTGTTTCTGTTCTAATGTTTAAGAATTTGATCCATTTTGACCTTACTTTAATGGTAGAAATGGGTTTAATTTTATCTGTTGGCATGTGGAAATCCAGTTTTTTCCAGCACCATTTATTAAAGATGTTATGTTTCATCCAGTGAAAACGTTTTGCCACTTTGTCAAAGGTAAGAAGCCTAATTGTGTTTGCAGCTACGTCTTCAGTTGTTGCTGCTTCCTCTAATCTGTTCCATTGATCCTCAGTTCCGTCTTTCTGCCAGTGTCATGCTGGCAGAGTGGCTTTGTAGTATAATTTCACTGTAAGGATTGTGGCGCTTCCTGCCTTTCCTTTGTTTCCCAAGATTGATTTTCATATTCTGAGTTTCTTCTGCTTCCTGATAAATTTTAGGAATATTTTCTCCAGATCTGTGAGCTATACTGATAGTTATTCAGTTGGGATTGCATTTATTCTGCATAATAGATTTGGGAATATGACCTCTTTTATAATGTTGGTTCTTCTTATCCAGGAGCAAGAAATATCTTTACATTTTCTGAAATCCTCTTTGATCTCTTTTCTCAGAATACTGTAATTTTCACTGTATAACACTTTTACTTCCTTTATGAGATTTATTCCTAAGTATTTCTTTTTTTTTTTTTTGGATGTTATTGTGAATCATGTGGTTTCTCTAATTTCCTTTACAGTGCATTTATTGTTTGTGTACAAAGATGCCATTGATTTTCAGTAAGTTTGTATCCTGCTATATTTCTATATTTGCTTAATAAATCCACAAGTCTCGTAGTGGACTTTTTTGGGGTCTTCTATGTAGAGTATCGTGTCATCTGCAAATAATTATAGTTTTGCTTATTCTTTTACAATCTTTATTTCTTTGATTTCTCTCTCTTGTTGAGTTGCTTTGACTAACGTTCCTAGAACCATATTGAGTAGGGGTGAAGACAATGGAAATCTTCGTCTTGTTTCCAATTCTAAAGTGAAAGTTTTAATTTTTTGGTCCATTTAGTATGATATTAGCTGCAGGTTTCTCTTAGATGGCTTTCATCAGGAGGAGATACAGACCATCTATTTTGATTTTTATATAGGGCTTTTATCATGAATAAGACTTGGGCTTTGTCAAAAGCTTTTCTGCATCTATTGAGATGATGTGGTTTTTGTATTTGACACTATTGATATTTCATTTATGGTTTTGCATATTTAGAGCCATCACTGAATTCCTGAGGTGAATCCTACTTACTCGTGATACATAATTTTCATGATGATTTTCTACATTCTGTTTGCATCTTATTGAGGATTTTTGCATCTATGTTTATTAGGGAGATTGGCCTAGATTTGTCTTTTAGTTGGAATTTTCTCTGCTTTTGTTATCATAATAATGCTTGCCTTCAGGAATACGTTTTGAAGAATTGTTTCTTTGCAATTTCATTGAACAATTTGAGAAAAGTTGGCCCTAAATCTTTTCTAAATT
Organism: Myocastor coypus; assembly: GCA_004027025.1. NCBI lineage: Eukaryota > Metazoa > Chordata > Mammalia > Rodentia > Myocastoridae > Myocastor > Myocastor coypus. The sequence goes on along the minus strand of PVJA010020261.1, from coordinate 28,971 downwards.
TCTTGTAGAGTTCAACTATGAATCCATGAGTTCATGGGCTTTTCTTTGCTGATAGGTTTTTAATACATTTTAAATTTCACTTCCTGTTTTTGGGTTATTCAGAGTTTGTATATCTTCTTGACTTAGCACTGGCATTTCATTTGTATTTAGGAAACTGCCCTTTGTTCTGTATTTTCCATCCTGTGACAGTACAGATTTTTGGAAGTAGGTATTGATGATGTTCTGAATATCTATATAGTCTGTAGTGATGTTAACTTTTTTATTCCTTAGTATGAATTTTTTTCCTTTTTTTGGGGGGGGATAAGATTGGCTAGGTGTTTTTAAATTTCTTCTTTAATTTCACCTGTGATCCACTGGTTATTTAGGAGATTATCATTTAATTTTCACGTGCTTATCATGCTTTTATTGTCTCTTTTTTCAATAATTTCCAGTTTCATTGCACTATGATCAGATAGTATGTGTGGGATCATTTCATTTTCTTTGCGTTTACATAAACATGCTCTGTGTGGTAGTATATGACCTACTTTGGAGAATATCCCATGTGAAGCTCAGAAAAATATGTATCGTATTGTTGCTGGATGTAACACTGTGAATGTCTGCTAAGTCCATTTCTTCACAAGTTTTGCTCAGTTCTGTTATTTCTTTGTGGAATTTTTGCTTAGTTGATCTATATCTTTGTGACAATGACATGTTAAAGTCCCTTGTTATAATTGTTTATTACTCATTTGATTCTTCACATCTGTTAAAATTTGTCTTATGTATGTGGGTGCTCCTACATTGGATGTATATATATTTATAATTGTTATCTCTTTTTCTTGCAGTTTTCCTCCAACAAATATGTAGTGACTTTCTTTATATCTTCAAATTATTTTTGGTTTGAGATTAATATTGTAAGAAAATTCAAATAGCCTACCCCTGCTTTTTTTTTTTTTTTTTTTTTTTTTTTTTTGTGGCAAGGAAAATGGTTTTCTAACCTTTGACTTTCAGTCTGTGAATTTCCTTTTAAGGTAAATATGTTTCTTGTGTACAGTATATTTTTGGGTTTTATTTCTTAATCGGCTATACCAATCTGTTTCTTTGTTCATAAACTGAGACCATTTACAGTGATGGTTATAACTGATATGTGTTGGATTATCTTTATTACGTTATTCTGCTGCAAGTTTTGTACTTTACCCCTCTTTTAAGTTATTTGCATTGTTTCTTAGTTCTTTTCTTGGTCTTGAAGCTGTGGTTGTTTTTGTGTCTCTAGAATATCTGCTGCTACTCTTTATAGCACTGGTTTAGTTGTCATGAGTTTTTTCAGTTGTTCTTTGTCATGGAAGAATCTTATCTCACCGTTGAATTTGCTAAGTAGTTTTGCAAGATACACCAGTCTGGATTGGAAGTTATGTTCTCTCAGGAGCTGAAGTACTGCACTCCAAGCTTTTCTTGATTTGATGGTTTTTGTTGAGAAATATGCCATGGTCCTGGTGGGCTTTCCATTGTGAGTATTCTGTTTATTCTTTCTGACAGCTTTTAGTAGTCTATTCTTTTACTGAAAATCTGGGATCTTGATTATTGTGGGGACAGGTGTAGATTTATTTTGATTGTGGATATTTGGAGTTATACATGCCTCACTTAGCTGTATGTGAGATTCTTTTCTCTTATTTGGGAAATTTTCTTCTACTACTACTGCAAACAGTCTTTTTATGTCATATTTGTTGACTCCTGTTTTGTTGTAACCTATCAGTGTTACATTGTTTTTCTTCGTGTTGTCTTGTTGTTGTTGAATTTTTGTTTCCTGATTCCTTGTTAGTTTTAAGAGATCTTTCCTTTCATATTCATTAGCTGTGCTATTCAAAATCTGAAAGTCTATGTTCAGTTTCATCCAAGTGGTTTTGCCAGCTTTAAATAAGAATTCTTAATTTCTTGGATATCTTTTTGTATCTGTTTCATGCATTCGAACACTTTCCTGTATTGTTTGTTCAATGTTTCCATTATTTTTCTATTCCCTGTTTTTTGTCTATCTCTTCTTTAGCTATGCTGAGTAACTCTTTCATGATTGTTGTTATTTCTTTTTTGACTTGAGAGATTATTTTGATTCTATTTCTTTGATAGTCTGATAAGCTTCTTCCTTTACTTTGTTCCCATCATTTCAGAAATTTCAGGTGTGTGACTCCCATATTCTTCTGTGTTTCTCTTGGACTTATTCTGGGTGGTTTGGAGGATTGAGATTACCTTTTATTCCTGTATTTTGGCATATTCGAAGCTCCCAGTGACTGCCCAGCTCAGCAGTGGTGGAAGAGTGGTGAATGTGGGTCAGTAAAGTACTCAGTACAGTGGGGGGGGGGGGGTGTAGCAGTATATGACTTACCGAAGTCTGACTACTTTTGTGAGCCACTGGCCCATGCTGAACAAAACTTCTGTACAGGTGGTGGGCATACACATTATTCACCAGGATCCAGGTGGTTGGATTGGGAGCCAGCACAGTTGCCACACCTCTACGCTGGGGCCCATGTGTTGTGGCTAACCAGACTCCTACAGGCTCCTTAGATTCTGCCTAAGTTCTCAAATGATGAACTAGGCACCAGCACAAATCTCTGCAGCTGCACACACTGGGGCCCATGTGTCATAGCTCACCAGAATCCTATGACCATCTCTAGATTTCATAAACATACAATTGATGTTGAAAATGTTAATTTTTATTCTAAATGTGCAATGCATGCAAAGAACTTAACATTTTATTTTATTTATACTTATATTTCTCTTAATTATATATTATATAACATAAGAACCTCCTGCATGAATTGTGTTTCATTTCTATTTTTTTATTGTTTTGTATTCACCTTAGATAAAAATAGAGCCTCTGACAAAACAGCAAGATCAGCAAGATGTCAAGTATATCTTACAAAAAAAAAAAAAGAAGCAAACCACATATATTATCAGTATAAGCAATCCATGTGTATGGATCATATTGTTTTCATGTGTGATAATTGAAGTAAAGATTATTTTTGTTGCAGAGTTTTGCTGGTATTTTCACTGTAACTCACATAAGCATTTATTTCTATTGTTATTTCTGACTTTATAAACAAAAAAATTTTGATGATGTAAATTTTAGTGCTTGCTTATAAATGCTCGATAAATATTAAAAAAAATTTAGTGGCATGTGCCTATAATCCCAGCACTGGGGATTTTGGAGGAAAACAGGAGGATCCCTGTGAGTTCAAGTTGCATAAAGAGACCCTGCACAAAAAGTTAAATATTTAAAAAATATATAAACATACATATAATCACTGCTCCAGTCCAGATATGGAGGATTTCCATTTCTCTGATATATTTTTCGGTTAAGGTTTATCCATTTTGGTGTTCTATGAAAATCTTGTCTTTTTTTTTTCTTAATCTTGGTGAAAGATTGACTGAAATACAATTGATGAAATACAATTTATCTAATTTCATATGAATTAAATTATAGAGTACTCTTTTGCCTAATTTTTAAAAGGTCATATTTTCAGATGTTATCATGATTTCAGTAAGTTAATTTTATACAAGCATAGCACATTGACATTGCTGAGTCAAACAGTATTCTCTAGCATTGGTGAAATTTGATTATACATTCATGTTTTGATTTACAGGTGGTTTGGTTCTTGTTTGGGTTTATCATCAATTAAAGTGGCTATGTTCATTAATATCTGTATTGGTCATGGTTTTACTTAGAACAGAACAGATATAATATAAGAAATGGATATTAACACAAAATATGCAATCTATAAGGAATCATAAGATTGGCTTACAGTAGTCAGCCAGAGTCAGATAAGAAAGCGTGCAGAGGATGACTGCATGCTCCAGACTAAAGAATTCAGTCCTGAGGTCTGAACTTCAGTGAAGAACTCTGTGCAAGTCTCTATCCGTCGGCTGATGGGTCTGTGACGAAAGACTGAAGTGTCTGTAATGGACACTGAAGAGTGTGTGCTGAAGAGTGTGTGACAGATGGCAAAAGATCCAAGCTGGAGGTTGAAGAGTCTACGCTGCAAGCCAGATGATCAAGTCTAGGCTGAATGTAAAGACTGAAGCTTCTCTGATGAAGTGAAGTTTTGACTCCTTGCTCAGCCCTTTAAAAAGTCTCTTTGTGCTCAGGCATTCTGGTGTGGGTCTATTGTGCCCTAGGGTAGAACTAATCATAATCCCACGATGGGCTCTTGATCCTGCTCTAGGGAGGGGCCAATCATATCCTAGGCAGGCCCTGGTCACACTCCAGGGAGGAACCAATTGTGCCCCAGGGAGGGGCTCCCACCAACAGGGAACAGGGCTGCTGAAGTCATTCAGCCAAGTTGACACAATGTATCAACCACTACTATATCTAAACATTTTGAGTCCACAAAAATACACCTAATTCCTATGTAAATATCTAAAATATGAGCTCTTTGTTTATATTGTATACAAATAACTTACAAAGACAATGCCAAAGTGTGTGTATAATTTTAAAAGTGAAATTCTAATTGCTGCATCCAATCTGCTATTGTCTGTTTGTTATATACCTTCCTATGTATCATTTCATTCTTTTTTATTCTGACATTCTGTCTTGCAAAATTGAGCACATTGAAATATGTTATTATTGAACTCTAACTCCTCATAAAGTTGGATACAAATAGTCCTTTTAAAATTATAGGCATCAGGTAAATATTTTCTTCTAGTTTATACTTTTTTATTTCTTCAGTGATGTGTTATAAAGACCAAACGTTTTAATTTTGAATCAGTTTAACAGATTATTTTACAAAAAATTGTTTCTCATTGAACAAAGAGAGAAAGTAGTTATATACATAATCCAATATTCCATAATCATAGTGAGTTATTGGCAGAACTGGCAATGTTAGAGCTATTGATTTCAGTATTTCACAGCTCAGCATACAAATGTAGCTTTATGTATTTTGCCTCATGGTTGAACTTTTCTGCTGAGTGGTTAAGGGCAAGTTAAAGCAAGACGTGTATAACAAAACATGTAACATTTGTATTTTCCAAGGTCAGGCAAATCCTCTCCGGATTTACTTTGAAACCATGTCCAGTGCTTTGTAGAACTGTTGTCAGTATCAGCTGTCTGGATGAGTCATGGTCAAAATGGATTAAAGATCTAAATATTAAAAAAGAAACAATAAATCTCCTGGAAGACAAAGTGGGAGGAAGTCTTGAAGATATTGGAGTAGGCAAACAGTTCATGGACAAAAATCAAAATGCACATTTAGTACTTGAAAGAATCAACAACTGGGACCTCCTCTGGCTGAGAAGATTTGCATATCAAAAGAAATTACCAACATGCGTTTTTTCTATATGTTATTTACTGGGTGATTTTCCTATATTGTTTCTTCAAATATTGAAAACTTCTGTGTAAACTCCTATGATTATAGTTTCATTTCATAACTTACTGAGGTCAGTTTGTTAACATATTGTTATGAATTTGTGCTTTTGGTTTAATGAAAAATCAAGGTCTAAAATCTCTATGTAAGCGAGGTGTGGTGGTGTACACATGTAATCCCAGCACTTGGGACGCTGAAGCAGGAGGATGGGTTTGAGTCTGAGACCAGCCTGGGCTACAAAAGTGAGTTCAGGGCCAGTCTGCATAGCAAGATCCTGTCTCAAAAAGATAAATAAATAAATAAATAAATAAATATCTCTATATAATGCCATTGACTGGAACTTTAGTGATGCTTATCACAAAAATGTGTTGAGATGTATTATTGCATTCTTTCATACTCTGAAAAATAATTATATACAATTGATAATTTTTATTCTTTAAGTAATATAATTAACTAGTGGCAACATCTCATCTTGAATTTTATTTAGGTAAATAATTTCAACTACTTATATAATTTTAGTGGTTATATATGTCTGTTTATTAAATTGAATATCGAACTGAAAAATTCTGACTAGTTTAGTAAAGCTTTTGAATTATTGTGTTAATTTTTTATATTCTTTTTATTATTTATAATGCTCATGATACTTTATCTTTAATTTCTGATGTTGACCAATTTTATTTAAGGTCTTATTTTTCTGATGAGCCTAGAGAGAAATGTGTGAATTGCATTTATCTATATTTTAAATTTTATTTTGCTTTTACTTCTACTTTTATTTTTTGACTCTATCCCTTCTCTTTGTTTCAAATTCAACCTTATTTGTATTTTAGTAAATTGTTATTTTGATTATTTTATATTTTTGTGGAGCTATAACCAATTTTTGATTGACTTTATTGTATAATATGTAGAAAAAACTAGATTCTTTAAAAATATTTTATATAAATATCTAGTTTTGAAAGACCTTTACTTCAAGAAGCTGTACTTATCTTCTTTTATTTTAAAAGATTATTTATTTATTTGGTACAGGATTTTACTATGCAGTTCAGACTTGTAGTGATCCTCTTGTTCTCCACCTCCCCTGTACTGGGCCAGCACCAAGGATTGAGCCTGGGTCCTTGTACTTCCCAGGCAGGTGCTTAGACTGCTGAGCTATCTCCCCAGCCCTATTTTTTCATTTTAGATCATGGGTGTAAAAGAAAACTAATGCTTTGTAGTTGAAACTTTCAAATGTGCTACAGACAAGAACTGTATCTGTTTATAGAAAACTGCCTATGGAGGAGGGACTTGCAAGCCTCATAAACTGTGAAGATGAAGGTTGATCAAAGCCTTGCCAGACCTGCTTTGTCTTACCGGATCCCTATTTCTTGATATATAGTTTTGTAGAACTTTATTTTTCCATCCTCAAAGTTTCTCTTCCAGGCTTTTTGTACTGTGCTTCCTGCACTACAGAATGTGAAATGTGATTGCATTAAAAGTAGTGTTTTGGATCTGGGGGCTTCTATTAATATGGTTTTGTTTCTAAACAGGAATAGGCCATGAGGGATGTGGCTCTGAGCTTCCAACACAGACCTACAGCCCCTGAAGTTTCACCAGTATTACATGCTAACAAAAAATGACCCACAACCTAAAGGAAGAGAGATTCAAGGTGGCTCACAATAGCTTCAGGTGATTTAATCCGTCTTCAGCTGGCTCCGAGGCAGAAACATCGTTATGGAAGGACGCAGTGGAGCAAACACACTTAGTTCATGGCAGCCTGGAAACAGAGAACAAAGCAAAACAAAACAAAACAAAACAAAAAACAACTCAAAAAGGAAATGGAGAAGAACCAGATATAATACCAAGGACACACTTTAATGACCCACTCAGAGTCACACAAAAATGTACTTCAGGAGTGCCTTGAGGAGCTCACAAGCCAATCAACTTAACATAACAAAGCTTATCCACAACATATAGATTTCAGTTCCTCTATTTATTCATCAGGCTATGATATACTATTGTTATTGTTAATATAATACAAATACTAGCATTTTATTTTATTGTTACTCTCAATAACTAAATGTATTATAAGATACATAATTTTCATCATAAAACATTAGATAATAAATGTGAAAAGAGGAAACAAGGAGACACACCTATACATGTATTCTTTCAAGAACAGCATATATAGAAACTGGCATTTTTATAAATCTTATATTTTATATATACTCTTACCTTTGTAAAGAATAGAAGTGACAATATTTTGACCCAAAACACACACTTCAAGAGAACTATAGATTGTGGTCACTGAATCACAAAATAAATTTTAAGTGTACATTTAATGATGACTTATTATATAGAAAAAAAGGAGAAGAAAAACACTTTATCACTGAAATCTCCATCAGTCATCACTGTCACTATGAGCCATCACAGCTTTTGCAGCTCAGGATGTCTACAGACTTTGCTGAAGTTGACCAGGCTGACAAGTGTTACCCAGAGTCAATGATGCTATGTCTGTCCTCATCTACTTAAAGGAGGCTTTGCCTTCTATTCCAAAACCCATAGCCTCTATGATACCCTTTCTACCACAGATCATGCTACCAGAATCTTCCAAAAATGGATCTGCAGCTGTGCCTTCTCCAGAGCTGGGTGTACTGGTGTCCCCTCAGTCCAAGGTGGAGATGTTCACCATCCACCTGGACTTGGGCTTGGTACCATTGTGAATTCTCTGAAACAAACAATGTCACAGATATTTATGAATGATAGACTGAAATACCTGCAACTGACATTCATGTGGATGCTTGGATGTGGTTCTATACTCAGTGCAACCACTTACATCACTCAGTTGTGGTCTGATATTAACTTAGAGATGAAGATATTTTTTATTTATTGCCCTCTAAAAGCTTGAAGAAAGGCCAGGTGCTTCAAGTCTTCCATAAGGGCCACAATATAAGAAGAAACACAGGCCTATAATCCCAGCACTTGAGATGCTGAAGCAGGAGAATTGGTGTGAGTACGAGACCAGCCTGGACTGCAAAACTGATCTCAAGGCAAGCCTGAACTGTATAGCAAGACCCTGTCTCCAAAAGACAAAAAAACAAAAAAACAAAAAAAAACAAAAACAAAAAAACAAAAAAAACAAAACAAAACAAAAAAACCCAAAAACAAAACAAAACAAACAAACAAACAAAAAAACGTGAAATGTCAAAGAAATGTAACACCAGCAAAAGAACACAACCAATTTCCAGGATCTGACTCCAAAGAAACGGTTACAAAATATCTAACAAAGAATACAAAACTTATTTTGGAAAATATTAATGATTTCAAGAAGACTGATGTAAATAGGACAATAGGAAAAATTCTGAAGTAAATGAGTTCAACAAGCTAAGAATCACACAGAAGAAGGAGATGGGACAGAGAGAGGGAGAAAGGGAAGAACAGAGGGAGGAAGGGAGAGATAGAAAGAAGGAAAGATAGATAGACAATAGATAGATAGACATGCTCTAGACCATTCATATGAGCAAACACATATGGATAAAGCAAAAAATGTAAATGTAATTCATAATTTCTACAATAGACTAGATCAAACACAAGAAAAAAACTGATGAACTCAAGAACAGATGAATTGAAATTATCCAGTAAATGAAGCAAAAACAGCAAAAAAGAGTCTAAAAGATTAACGAGATGTCAAATAAGAATATGGGAATTCCAGAAAAGAGAAAAAAAGAGACAAAACTTATCTAAAGAATTAATAGCGGGAATGGGCATGACTCATCCAGATGGCTGACTCTGACAAAAGATCTACAAAATGCTGTACATGGTTTCAATCCTGAGGGGATTTGATATGAAAATTACATGTTTTGTTATATAGGTCTTGCTTTAACTTGGACTTAACCACCCAGCAGAAAAGTTTAACCACGAGACATAAAAAATAAAGCTGGGCTATTCAGCACCAGGCCCACCATGTGAGACCTCCTCTGGCTTGCTGAAGTCGCAGCCTATCTAGCACCGGACCCTGTGCATGTGACCCCCTGCGGCCCACTGCATGTTCAACCTACTCAGCAGCAGACCCACTGCAAGCACAGCCTATCCAGCTACAAGTCCGCCACGTGAGTCAGACCTCTGGCCTACCTCAAGCATAGCCTATCCAGGAGCCAGACCCACCAGGTGAGTGAGACCTTCCTCCTCCAGCCATCAAGCAGCTCAGCCAAACAAGCAGCCTGGACTGAATGGCTAACCCGCAGGCACACAGTCCTGTGCCAAAGGTCACTGCTATACAGAATTATACTGACAAGGAACAAAATACAATCTCAGGTCCCAAGCCCACTTGTAAAAGATGCAGGAGACACTATCATTCAAGAAAATGGGAATCACGCACAAGAAATCTCTGAATAGATAGCTTCTGAGGTAGATAGAAAAATTCAGAAACATAAAGAACAACTCAGATCAGAAATAACATCTGAAGTAAAAAAAGAAATGCATGAATCAATAGATTCTAAAGTGGAAAAATAATATCAGAAATGTGTACAGGAAACCAGAGCACAAATAACCTCTGAAGTTAAAAAAGACATCTCTGAATTAATAGCATCTAAAGTAGGGGAACAAATACAGAAAGGTACAGAGGAGAACAGAGAAGAAATAATTTCTGAACTATAGAGAGAAAGGATAACTATAATGAGAGACTTCAGTACTCCTATAGAAGACTGATAAAAAATTAGAGAATAGAAAAATGATGGATTCCTTGATTGAATAATACAGGAAAGAAATAGATCATATGAAACAGTTTCAAATACAAGAAAATAAAATACAAGAAATACAAGAAAGAAAATCTCAGTCACAAGTTTGCAACACCGTATGAACCAAAATGAAGGTAGAGCATCACATCTTGAAGATACTGTCATGGCTAGTGAAAAGGTAAGAAGGGATCTCTTAAAAACAACCGGGATGCAGGAAAAAATAATTCAACATGTGCGAAATGATGCAAAAATGAACAATGTGAGATTAATAGGAACCAACAAGAAAGATGGAGTTGACAAAAATGATATAAAAAGAATATAGGAAGAAGTAATAGCAGAAAACTTCCCAAATTTGAGGAAACAATCAGACATTCAGGTAATTGAAGCTTATAGAACTCCAAATAACACACCCAGATATATAATAGTCAAGATCCAAGAATTCCAGTAGAAAAATAACACACTAAAAGCTACTAGAGAAAAGAAACAAAACACATTTAAAGGAAATCCCACCAGAATAATGGTAGATTTCTCTTCACAAACCATGAAGTCAAGAAGAGCATGGAGCAGAGTGCTTCAAGTCCTCCATGAAAACAAAATCTAGCGCAGACTGCTATACCCAGAAAAACTGTCCTTCAAATATGAGGGAGAAGTGAAATACTTCTATGACAAGCAACAATGAAAGAATTTTATGATGTCAAAGCCAACCCTACAAAGTATACTAAAAAAACATTTTAGAGAGAGACCAAAATGACCCAAACTCAACAAATGAGAACAGAAAGAACCTACCATATAGGGTCTTCCTATTTGTCATGCATAGGACTGCTTTCTTGGGCTGGTCATATACCTTGCTTGGACTTTTTTTTCAGCAAAAGTTCATATTGCTGTCATCTTCAATAAGGTGGGGAACCCATTGTAGTTTTGACTTACTTTCACAGCCTTATCATTATAATGGACAGAGTATAGACTCACAGAAACTTAGGAACTGCCATTAACATTTTCAGAAGGTGATCAACTTATTTATTTATAGATAAATTCATTTGAAAAATATAATCAACTGTGCATATTATTATAACATTTGTAACTGTCTCATTTGGAACAATGAATTTTTGAGTCCTTCAGGAAGCAACCTGGTAATTCTCAATAACTTCCTATTTCCACTCTTTTCTTGCCCTTTCTTTATAGAGACCCAATTAGGCTCTTTCATAAAAAAAAGTCTGTTTCAATTAAAAATGATATTTTGAGGCAAAAGTCCAAAATCTGGACATGAGCTATGCCCATACTTGCTATGCTTTCACTATTCTAGGCCTCTTCACTGAAGTTAAGCTTGGAATTTTATTATAAATACAAAGACATACAAAGAAATGCATTGTCTTTTAGAGTGACAAAATAAAACAGAGTGCACCTATGTAAGGCAAACAGCCTGGCCTAATATTTGTGATGCGTTCTACTCTGCAGGTTTGGTTAGCATGGCCTCTGCATCCTAGTGCCTAAGAGCTATTACCATTTCCTGGAGTTCATATCTCCCAGGATCCACTCTCACACTATGAGTTGCATCTGTGCTGCACTTTGGCCAATGGAATGTGACAAATGAGCTTCGACAACAAATTCGCTCCTCAAACTGCATTGCATAAGATTCCATCTGGCTAATAGATTTCTTCTAAAATCTTTCCTTGATGGTTTGAAGTAAGCAGCCAAATTGGGGAATTTACAGGGTGGGAGTCTTGGGCATGCCAAGAAGCTAACAATGGTCTTCAGACAACAGCTGGCAAAAATAAGGACCTTCTCACTACAACTGTAAAGAACTGACTTCTGCCAACAACCTGAGCGATCCAGGATGCAGAGGCCAGCTATTCCCCTCCTGGGTATTTTTCCAGAAGAACTGAAAACATTTCACAGTGATATTCAACTATATAAAGATAAATTTGGGGCTTTTGTTTGTAAATGGATACAACAAGAGGCATACTCTTAAGTGAAATAAATCAAGCCTGCATGTATAATCATCTTACTAGTGTGAGAACCTTAAAAAACTTTTCTCAATTTTTTTTTTTTTTTTTTTTTTGTACAGGATCTCACTACTGACTCATAGTGATCCTCCTGCTTTCTACCTCCCAGGTGCTGTGATGACCGGCGTGCACCACGCCCGGACTCCATCGTCAGCTCAACACACTCCAGAGCAGGGCCCCGCGTGGCAGGCCGGGCCAGGAACTGAACCCTGGCCCCTGAGCTTCCCTAAGCAACACTTTTCTGATTTTAATGAGCTCCTCCTTCTATTATAAGTAGTGAAATCAAGGTGGTTTGCTTCATGCTTCTTCTTTCTGATCTTTTCTTTCCATGATCGGTGCCTTCTCCTATAGTTCCTCTCCCCTGAACCTGACCACCTTGGGGCCCCGCCACCATCTGCAATCCTTCCCCAGTGATGACTGTTGCATGGTTAGGGAGCCAGAGGTGGAGTAAAGTGTGGATAGAAGTTCTTGTATTTTCCTCCCTTCCTCGCATTGAGTGGGATTTGTGGACTTACAGATAGGACAAACTCTTCTCACTTCTGCTGCTGTCTTTAAATTGGCCCATAATTCTGTTTCTTTGTTTGAAGATCTCCTGTTTAACATCAATCGCCCTATGATTTATTCTCTCTGCTCTCTCTCATATACTTGCCAATAGTTTATATTTCTTTGGCAAAGAGTGATTTTTCCTTATGTGTTTGTGTTTTGAAATTTAGTTGTATTTTATTATTTATTTTTATTTATGGATTTTTAAATTTTGCTATGTAATTTTAATTGCTCTATAATTATGTATTCTTTTGGGATGATGTGAAGTTTGCAGCTGTCACCTGTACCAACTTCTTTCCCAAATGCTTTTTTTTTTGTGTGTGTGTGTGTGTATTTTAGGGAAAGGTGTCAAGGTGTTCAGGGTCTCACTACTAGATCAGACTCAAAGTGATCCGCCTGTTCACAGCCTCCCAAGAGCTGGGATTACTGGAGTGTGCAACCACGCTCAGTCTCAATTGCCATCTCAGCAGGCCCCGGGGGCAGAGCCAGCACAGCAGGTGCAGAGAGGGAATCCTGGCCCCTGAACCTGCTTGTAGGCAATTTAATCTGTTGAGCTACTTGGCCGGCCCCTAAATGCTTTTATCTTTGTGTTAGTTCTACTTAACAATAGTTTTCACCCTTTAACTATTTTCTTTATAGTTCCTTGATTTATCAAGTTGTTTTTATTCTATATTTTAATATGGATTTTAACCACATTCCTATGAATTTATGTTCCTTTTTCCTATATTTGTTGACACAAAATTTCTTTCTTTATTCACATTTCTTTTAGAACACTAATATGGCTGTCAAAGAACAATCTAAAATTTATTTTTCTTTTTATCAATTATTTATGGACCAATCAATTATTTGATTCTTTCTTCCAGTAAATATTTGCTTTATTCCTAGAATGTATCTGCCCATTATACATAATCTATATTCTGTGGTTCATATGTGTATGACAAGTACACAAACACTTGTACACAGAGACTTGAACACAGACACAGTGGTCTGTACCACATAACAGTGCTTTGATTGAAGCAAATACATATGATTGTTTACCTGCATTAGCTGACAGCATATCATACATCTTGGCTATTGCATCTTGACTACTTCAGTAAGTCTATTCTAGACTCTCCTTCCCCACTGGATCTGTATGAATGTGCCCTGTGATGTGTGCACAGTGAGGAAGCCATCTAAGGATCGATTTCTCACAACAAAGTTCTGTGGTAAATTACATGTGATTTATGTGTATATATCCTTTTTGTATATTATTTTAAGCTTTTCTGATATGATTTCTATTTTTCTGTCATCCCTATAAAACTGAAATTTTTCAAACAACCAATACACCCTCATCTTTTTAAAAATGTCTTGACTTTAATTGTTGGATATGATTGAACACGTTTATGCATTTATTAAATTTCCTTTGTAATAAGAACTCACTGACACAAAAAGAGTTCATTTAATGCTTTTCTTACCTAAGATTATTTCTCCCATTCCATTCAGGTAAACATAAAGACATAGGATGTGTTTATGTTTTTCATAGGTGTGAATATATTCTGCTCCTGGCTATGAAATTGTTGTATTAGTTTCAATTTTCTTTTAGTAAGGAGAAATTTTACCACTGACTACTTTTCCACATTTTATATTTGAAGTCTGATGTCAGTGTTACAATTTTTCTTTGAAGATGACTGTTTTTTTAATCTAGAGGACTGGACTTCTTAAGTAGGGTAAGACAAGCTTGTGGTTTTTTCATCCATTATGTTTAGGCGGAGGTGCATCCTTTAAATTTACAGATGTAGATAATTCCTCAACTCCTAAGTACTTTCCTGTGTTAATTACAGAATTCGTACCTATCTTCTGTGTTTCCTTTTCTTTCAAGAACTTCAACTAATTACAATTATCCATATCTTAAAATTTCATGACTTTTATTGTCTTAAAATTTTGCTGTTATGAAATATTAGTACCATGTGATCTCTGAGGCCAAAAATACAGATCCAAAAATGATCATTGTTTTTCCTCATTCTGAAATCATAGTAAAAAATGTGTAGGTTTATTCCTATCATAATAATTCTAGTAACTCTATCTGTCCTATAGTATTTTTGTTCTTGGCCTATTGAATGCATTGGCTCTGTGACAGTTAATTCTGTATTCCAGCTTGGATGGGTCACGTTCCTAGCTGTTTGGCCAGAAATTACCCTGGTTATTTCCCTGTCATTGTTTCTAAGTGAACTTGCCATGTGAGTTGGTAAACTGAGTAAAGTAGATTGCTGAAGTCCTGAATAGAACATAGAAACGCAGGCCTGGGAGATAGTTCAATGGCATAAGTGCTTGCCTAGCTAGCACAAAGTCCTGAGCTCAATCCCTGGAACCACCACACCCCCTCGTCCCCCCACCCCCCCAAAAAAAGAAAAAGAAAAACTAAATTAAAAAAATCCCACAGAAATGCATTTCCACCAACCAGAGGGATTTCCACCAATATGAGGACTTGAATTCAAACAATCCAAACTCTCTAGGTGTTCAGCTTGCTGACCCAACCATCATAATCTTGCATCCAACTCCTTGAAATGGATTACTCACCACCTATGTATCCATCTATAGCTTTTATTTCTCAGAAAGACATATACAAATACAGTGTATTCCGGTGTATTCTTTTATTTCTCAGAAAGACATATACAATTCCAGTGTATTCTTTTCTCTTTTGTTTCTTTTAAGTCACCTTATTGCTTGTCATTTTGCCCTGCTAATTCAGAGAACTCACATCTGTTTGCTTGACAGACTGTACAGGTGGCATCTCATGGGCAGTAAAGACCCTCTGCTGGTTTGAAAAGTACAATGGATAGGCTGATGAAACCTGGTGAAGTATTATATTTCTCGCTTTCTCTGTTTTTTTTTTTTTTTTTTTTTTCCTCTTCCATTTTAAAAAAAAGTCAACCTAATTCAGATCGTGGTTTCTCAGTGGTGCTTGTTAAGATTCAGAGACAATAGACTCTTTGCATGGAGTTTGCAGATTTTTGTCGAACAAGTTCTTTCTATTGTTCCAGGGTTTCATTACACATCTCATATTAGTCTTTGCATTACCTTAGTTCCATAAGTATATATATACATATATATATATAATTATAATTATTATTATTATTATTATTATTATTATTGCCGGCTCAGCCTGTCCTTAGGGTGGGGCTAGCGCAGTATGTGGTGCTGGGGATTGAACTGCGGTCCTTGTGGTTGCCTAAGCTTTCCTAAGCATGTATTTTAGACCACTGAACAGTCTTGCCAGCCCAATTCCATAAATCCTTATATCTCATAGACTCAGGGTAATGCTATAGTTTGAATTTCGTAGACAAAGTGGGAAAAATCTGTGTTCAACATTTTGTATTCAGAATATTCTTGCACTAAGTGTGTTTTTCTATTTTCACCAAATTTCTTACTAAAATAAAACTATGTACTAAAAGTACATAGCAATTTAGCTTTATTCACTAAAGTAATTTAGCTTAATTCAAAAGTCTCCTGGGAGACTAGAAATGTTTCTATAGTATTACTCAGAAGGATTGCAAAAAGTCTATCCCTCCTGTATATTTATGTTTCAATTGAAAATTGACTTCACTGTATTTTACAAAGAAAGACAAAGAAAAAAAATGACTATATTGTGTGACCAATTGCCTGAGCTAGTACAAAAGCACTTATTCTATCCAGATTTGATTTTTCTGTTCTCAAACTACCTTTCTTTTTCTATCATTCATTTTTTTATTGAGATATTAAGCAAACACATTAAAAGTGCATTAGTAGGAACAATAAGAATGCAGAGAGCAAAAAGCCAGAAAGAAATTAAAAACAATGCCCAAAGTTCTCTCAGAATATAAGGTCACATTTCTAGAGAAATCTGAATGCTTTTTCTAAAGCCATTTGAACTTATTAATCTGTTTTGTATAGCAGTTATATTCTTATTACTTTATTGTTGCTTTAAATCATTTTTAAAATGCTATTAAAGATAGCATTATTTTAGAAAATGGGAACAGAATATATTTATTTTTTATTTTATGTATGAAAATATAAAACAAAATTTCAAGGCAAAGTAATAGCAGAATGCAATTATGAACACCCTGCATTTTGTAATTTTCAAAGTAGTTACTCAGAGTAGAAGTTGTGGGCATAAAATTTCTTTAAATGATATTGGCACAAATATTTCTTCTCAATGAACTAAGAGAAACTAACAATTGTATGGAAGGAAGCAAAAATGGAAAAAATGCAAAATATATTTTAAAGAAATGCTCACAAAGGATCTGACATATACACCGAATTCTAGTTGGACTTTCTAGTGATGTTAAAAATATAAAAATAATCAATATATTTTTAGAAGACTAAGTCATGTCTAATAAATTAATCATGAGACACAGTATTTAGCAAAGGTTGAAACCCTGAGCTATAATCTTCAGTGTTGTCTAAAAATCATGGTTTCTAAATTTCCTAAGGAAGTGGAGTAGAAAGAATTGGAACTATATGGAAACTGACCTGGAAATCCATTAAATCCTAGAGGTGGAAACTGATATAAGAGTGAAAGACTTAATATTTCATTGGAGAGAAACTTTCTAATTACTAAGATGTTTCTCTAGAAAAGTTACTCCTAAGGAAGTAACACAGCCTCCTGAAGCTGTGTTCCTGACACACAGACAAGTTTCTCTCCAATTTTCTGTAACTCAAAGTAAACAAGGATCCAGAAAAATCCATAGTCTAAACGAAACAAAAATCTACACCACAGTATTTAAATAAATTTTTTCTCTTTCTTTCTGTTTTTGTTTGTACTAACTGAAGTAGAAGTACCCCTCAGGTACAATGGCCTCTGCCTCTGAGGTGGAAATCACCAGGCAGCCTGGCTCTGTGATGGGAAGATAAACAAAACTCTTGAGTGAAAATTAGGATCATTCTCTCTGGTAATCCTGAACCAAGACATATTCAGGACCTGGCTATATTATTCTTGACATAAAAAGTAAATGTTGCCAGAGTTAAACATGAGTATTCAAAGTAGACTTCCAAGAAAGCTAAATTTATGTGAGGGATTGCTGTTAATAAACAAGCTATGGGATGGAGTGGATAATTTAGAAAACTAACTTTTACAACAAAATAGATTGTTATAAAAATTATTTTAAGGAATAATGCAGAAAAATTCAAAGCTTTAAAAATGCTGATGTTTTTAAAGGTATAAAATATTCCCTGTGGTAAACATGAACTAATCCATAGTCATAAATATGTAAACCATTTTCCAGCATCTTTCAAAGACAATGTAAAATTGCCCCTCCTCATTTCATTCATTCATCTTCTGTCTCTCTCACATCATATTTTCCTCATGATAGCATGTAAATATTTCTTTGCTGGCAAAAACCATGAAAATCCCGTAATAACTCAGACAGGATCCTAATAATTTACAGTATACATTCTACAACAGGCTTTCTTAGGTCCTGCATCGTAGCACACACATGTTGTCCCAGCACTTAGAGGCTGAGGCAGGAGGACTGTCACGAGTTCAAGGCCAGCCTGGACTACACAGTGAGCTCAGGGCCAACTTGAGATACATAACAAGGCTGTTTAAGTGGGTCTCAAAAATATTAGCTCACAACCTCCCCAAAGAGAAAAATAAATAAATCTTATGTACTGACACATTACTTTTTAAAGGCAACATTTTACTGTATATTTTGAAAAATTCATCTTGAGATTTTTCCTGTAAAATTGCTATATGGAATCACTGCTTTGTCTCATCTGCACTTGATTGTAAACACTTTCTATACTTAACTTGATGCAACCTGTTTTGAAAAGGTAAATTGCAAATAATCACCTTAAATATAAGCTATATTTAAAGATTGTTTAGAATGGAAATTTCTAAATTTCTGATAATCATGAAGGTAAGTTGTCTTTTATAGATCTCTCTTTTTGGGTTAGAAAATGATTTAACAAGTGAAGAAACATTATATTGGATGACTCATTTCTGGTCTTTTCTGTGGTTATTATTTAGGGTTTTTTTTTCCTTATAAAGCTCTACTGATGAGAAATTGAAAAACCTAATGCTAGCTTTCCAACTCAGAGGTGTGGCTTTTCTTAAATTGGTAGGAAACAGCCAAGCACCATGGTTGCCCTCAGTGCAGGGCCTACACGCAAACTGCATGGCCGAGCACAGTTTTTATTGCCTGTGCCCTGAGCAGAGGTCTTTCATTTCATTTTCATGCATCATTTACAAGTTGCTCAGTGATTTCCTGAAGTCAGCACATCTCACCAAGTTAACACAAAGTGAATTCGAAGGGAAGAAATACATTCTGTGGTATCTGAGCATGTTTGCTTCTGTCCATTGACTGCATTTAAAGTACAAGTCAATCAGGAAAAAGATTCATACTTCAGGTGGACTTTAGAAGATGTGTAGATCTGTACATTGGGGAGCATTCACTGAGCTGATTTTAAGGCAACAATCAGCAATAAGCTTTGTATCTTAAATTTGAATTTGGAACATGAGGTTGTAAAACATATCACTTACATAAAGATATTTGAGCAAAAACATAGTCTGGTAATAGGGATACTGTGAAAGTGTTTGCTCAATATTAGAATGATTTTTCCTCCTGTCAGTATAGTTGTAAGTGCATCATACCCTATATACTGTATTTTTCAGGTTATAACTCTTTATGAGTAAGATATCTTCTTGAATACTGCTTTTACTCTTTAATTAATGGCAAAAATGAAAATGAGGAATTCATATGAACAAAAGTTTTACCAAAATAATCCCCTCCTGCCTGGATGGTATTTACAATGAGGCATTAAAATGGCATGTCTGTCACTTTGGTTTGTTCCAAAATTTTATCTTAGAATTTGTTTGGCTTTTCCTCAATCTCCATTTAAAAGAAAAATTGTCTAGCAAGATGGCATCTAGAGTCACCGCCTTCCTCAAGAACGCCTGGGCCCAGGAGCTGGTGCTGGTCATGTCCCTCATTATCATGGGCCTCGCTATAATAATACCCCCCATCAGTCCCTACGCCAAGTGCTCCAGCATAATCAACCAGGCCACACCCTACAGCTACCCAGTGCCTGTCTGAAGTTTTCTTTTTTTTCTTTTTTTTTTTTTTTTATGGCTGGCTCAGCCTGCCCTGAGGGCAGGGCTGGTGCAGGATGTGGTGCCCGGGATCGAATTGCGGTCCCTGAAGCCGCCCAAGCTTTCCTAAGCAGGCGCTTTAGACCACTGAGCCATCCTGCCGGGCCCCAGTGCCTGTCTGATATGACGGGAACATGCCCGACATACCCAGGCACCCCCAGGATGCCCAGGGCCCCAGCCTGGAGTGGCTGAAGAACTTGTGAGCGGCTCTGCAGGGAAGTGGACCCCTGCCCTGTGCCCCATTAAACGTGTAAAAGTCAACCCAGGAAAAAAAATAAAAATAAGTAAAATAAATAAGTAAAATAGTCTTCCTACAAAATAACACATAAAGCTAGGAGCTAAATCT
>PVJA010020260.1:0-37244 GCA_004027025.1 Myocastor coypus | reverse complement strand
GGAGGGGTTCAAAAAAAAAAAAAAAACCAAAAAAGGGGGGGGAGCGAGGGAGGGGAAGGCGGGCCAAGGATCCTGACCCAGCCGGCGTGCGGGCTGTGCTACCGGCTGGGACTCGGGCCGGGACTGGAACAGGAAGTTAGTCGCAGGAACGCAGAGGCGGGGCAGAGGGGCGCAGGCAGCTTACCCGCGGCGGACACGCGGGCTGTGCTACCGGCTAGGACTCGGTGGGACTGGAACCGCAAAGTATCCTTAAACAGTATCCATTTTACAGACTGCATACAGCTGTCATCCATTTATATGTGCTTATAATCTTCTAAGTACCTGAACAGAGAAGACTATGATAATAAAGTATGTATTATGAGATATATCATAGTTTAGCATGGCATTTAAGTAACTTTATGTTTTACCATAAATTAATAGGAAAGTACTGGATTGATCCTAATCTTGGATGCTCTTCAGATGCCATTGAAGTTTTCTGCAATTTTAGTGCTGGTGGCCAGACATGTTTATCTCCTGTTTCTGTGAAAAAGGTATGGACTGAATTTTAGAAAATATGCCACAGGGGCAAGGGAGATAGCTCCATGGCACAAGTGCCTGCCTCACAAGTACAAGGTCATGAGTTTGAACCCTGGTCCCCCCCCCAAAAAAAAAATGCCACAATATGCCATACAGTATTTATAAATAATTATTTTGAAAATTCTATCTTTTTAGTTATAAATTTTAAGAACAAAATCAGGTGTCCTTTATACTATACCATACACGAGAAATATTTTTTAAACCACAATAAATCTTGATGCCTTCATTGTGGATTTTTTGCCTTTCTAATTCTATTTGTACACACTTGTAGTGCATCATGGGAAATTGGTAACCGTATACAACACATCTTAACTCTTTTATTTTCATCTGTACCCCTCTGTGACTTTCCAGCTTACTCCATCTCTTGGGGTGCAGTTTGACATACTTTAGTGAATTTAAGGAATTTAGAAATTATGAAATGTACATTATGCTCTAATGCATATACATATATTACAAAAGGTCCTCGCTACAATTTGGTAATCAATAATCAGTTACCGCCGGGCATGGTGGTCCACCCCTGTAATCCCAGCACTCAGGAGGCTGAGGCAGGAGGATCGGTGTGGGTTCAAGACCAGCCTGAGCTACAAAAGTGAGCTCAAGGCCAGCCTGAACTGCATAGCGAGACTCTGTCTCAAAAAAGACCAAAATAATAATAATAACAGTAATAATAATAATAATAATAATAATAATAATAATCAGTTACCAAAAGTCAAAAGTTTTGCTGAAAACTTTGTCATTATCACTAAACATTGCCACAAAAATTTCCTACTTTTGGTAATTTAGCACATAAAAATCTCCCATAAATATCCACTGGTTATTATTTAAAATGTCAAGCACAGTTCTATAAATCAACTATTTAGAATGAAAACAAATTAGTTTAGTTTAACACTGTGTGTTATAACAAGTATTGATAAAGCCTAAACCCTAGTTCTACTTCCAACATATGTTCAAATCAAACCTACATTTGTTTTCTGATTAAACCCTCTTGGCATGATACCAAGAATATTGTTCTCTTTGGCAAAGAATTGATACATGGTCTATTGTGCATTCTGCCAACCTTAAAAAGGCAGTGGCTAAAATATCGTCTCTAGCTACTTACCACTGAATGACCCTCTCCTTTATTAGTTACTTCTGTAGGGTGTATTCATCACACCCTATTTAACGAACAAAGAAACTAAGGCTGAGAAGGATAAAAATTTTACATGTTTTTGATCTGTAAAATGAAAGAATTTAATTTTTTTAAATATAATGATCTAGCTGGGGAGATAACTCAGTGACATAAGCAGTTGCCTGGCAAGCTTAAGGTCCTGAGTTCAGTCCCTGGTTAGCAGCAGTAATAATAATAATAATAAATATTTATGATTATCTTTCCATAGTTGGGTTTTCATGCCCCTCTTTGACTTTTCCCGCAATTTGTGATTTTTTGTTGTCGCTTCTTTTTTATCCATTTCCTGGTGATAAATATAAATTCCTCAGTAGAAACTACTTCTGCTCACTTACAATATGGCTATTGTAAGGAGTACTCCTTGCTTGAGTAATGCTAAGACAATGATAATAATAGTATCTAGAACTATCAAACCCTTTAAGTGGCGCACACCTGTAATCCCAGCACTTGGGAAGCTGAGGCAGGAGGATCACTGCGAGTTTGAGACCAGCCTGGGCTACAAAAGTGAGCTCAAGGCCAGCCTGAAATGTATAGCAAGACCCTGTCAAAAAGCCAAAAAAAAAAAAAAAAAAAAACCTTGCCCACCTGAGCCTGGAAAATATGCAAGCAAATCCCTTAGCTCTAATTTTCTCCTATGTTGTTCAATTAATTTAGCAACACTTAATGCATACATCCATTCAATAAACACTGATTACTCATTGTATGGCTAGAACTTCTTTAGGGTCTGTCATCACAAAAAGGTAAGATTTCATACTTGTCCATAAAAGCTGGCATGGTCAAAATTACTCAAATTACCATAATCTGAAACTTAACATTGGAAACTCACACAAGAAAATCTTACATGATGGTACAAACATAATTTCAGATTTTATGGGAAAATATTATTAAAATACTAATCCAAAATAAATTATTGCTGCATTTTATCCAGTACCATAAAAATGATTTATTTTTATTTTTATTTTACTACATAGTACACTAATGGTGTGCTGAAGCCAGGTCATGTGGGCTTAAAAACACCAAATGGAACTTTGCATCTTTTCACAGTCCAAGTCCAGTGACATCACTGGGTCGGCTCCATGTAGCCATGCTGGGGGTGCTCCCACAATGGAAATCAGACAGCGCTACAAGCCGAGACTTTTCCAAACATTTATCAGCATGTCAATGCCTACCACTTAAATTCTAAGAAAAGCAGCTTTCTTGGACTTCCTTTCAAGGACTCTCTTAAGTTTCCCCCACGTAGAAGTTTCAGAATTGCCACATCTCCTAACCCATATTGTTTCTATCACATTAGTTGGAGTTTGGAGTTGGGAAAGTCCAGATGAACTTCCTTCATTTATTGAGTTCAGAAGCTACACACACCGTCACCATTCACTGTCTGGGCACCTTGAGGAGAACAAATATGCAAACAAGTGGCCTGGGAGGGCCTGTTGTTTTCAAGGGCTGGAATGGTCAGGTTTTTGAAGAAGACACTCTACTGGAACCTGAAGTACTTTCAGATGACTGCAATGTAAGAATCCAATTTTTCATAGTTCAGTATGATGATTTAAAATTGACAAAAATTAGAAAAATAAGTAAGAGTTTAACTACAATCTTCATACAGATGGACAGTAAGCTTTGATTATCTGACTTAATATGGTCCATCTTTTTGGCTCAGTCATTGATTTACAGCATGTCACCTTTCGTTATGCCAACTGACTACTCATAGATATTTACATGTAAAGTAAGTGTTAATGTTTAAGTTTTCCCCATAGGAAAGAAATGCATCTGGATGGATATAGTTATAGGGTATAAATATTTTTAGATTAGATTAACTAGATAGAGCAGTAAATTCCTTCTTAACTCCAAGGTTAGGCTGACTTTCACAATGACCATGTATATTTCACATGTGGTTTTTGGGTTTTGGTTTTTGGTTTTTGAGGGTTTTTTTGATGGGTGTTTCTTTTCCTCTGAAATGCCCTTCTCTATATATCATCAAATAAAAACTTTAAACATACATTAAGGCCTACTAAATCTAAGCTCTCAGTTTTCTTTATGCATATCTTGACAATTCTAGTTAGAAATAAGGAACTTAGCGTGCACTGAATACGTTACATGCCTTAGGTGGTCCTGTATTATGGTTATGTTTCTGCTCCCTCAAACTGGATTTATAGGCTGCTAGCAGAACCTATTTTTTCATCTCTATATTTTCTCAGGACTGTAGAATTGACAATTATATCTTACTCAGGTGCCCTAAATGTATGTAGTGTTAATAAATATTGCTTGATAAACTTAATGGCTCCAACAGTGTCTTACGCAACAAATTCTAGACCTAGTTAGCACACCAAACTTAAAACATTAGACAATTTATCTTCAGTGAACTTCAAGTCTTAGTTTCAAAAATGAAATTTGTGTTTTAAGAATTCCAAAGTTTCTTTTTAAATCTTAAAAGTCATGTGATGATTCTGTGGAAAAGTAAGTGAACAAATCTCTGACTAAAAAGTTCCACAAGTCTAGCCAGTTGTTTTTATCTATTTTGTCTTGTTGAATCTTCATTATGGGACATTGTGTAGCATATTCTGTTTTCTGGAATTTATTGGAAATGATAGAATGTACACTAAGAAAATAGAAAGGTCTGGAAGGAGGAGATAAAAGAAGGACAGCATATAAATGAATTATGAAGTAGAAGAAAAGAGAACTAAAACATGATTCAGTGGTTCTAGTTTAACCACTTCAGACTCAGGAGATTCTTATTTTTTTCCTGCCAAAAGTACAGAGGTTCAAATAAGGCATTCTCTTTCACCCAAGAAAAATGTCCATCTTGCAGGATCATCTACAAATATAGAAACAGAGAACAGAGGAGTGTGGCTCATATTAGTGCTACAAGAACCTTTTAATGTATATCTGGTCCAGCAATCCTCTGCTAGCAGAAGTAGAAGCCTGGCAGGAGCATTCATTGTGAACAATCAGACTCGATAACTATAAAGACTGGAACAAACATGTATTTCTAATTATTAATAGTCATTATTACCACCATTGTCACTAATCCTTAAATGCACATTTTCTCTAAAAAGCACTGTCTACTGAGAATCACTGCCAATGAAAACAAGTCTGAAAGCATTTCTTCTTCTTTTACAGATTCAGGATGGCAGCTGGCATAAGGCACAATTCCTTTTTCACACCCTTGACCCTAATCAACTTCCAGTGATCCAAGTACAAAAACTTCCTCATCTCAAAACTGAACGAAAGTATTACATAGAAAGCAGTCCTGTGTGCTTTCTCTAGAGTCTTTGGATTAGCTGAAATTTCATGCTATTGTCATAATTGCTGAAGAGGGAAAAATAGAGACAGAAAAATACTGTCATTTTGAAGTGGATGGGATAAAGACATTGGCTAAACCTTAAAGAATCTCAGGAAGAAAAGGCATTGATAAAGGACTCTCATTGATGAAGTATTTTATTCTTTTAAAAAATGTATTGATCTGAGCTTTGTTAGAGAATTCCCTGGAACAAGAAATTTAGAAACATGGAATTCTTCAGAGTGTTTTTATTTTTTGGCTGAGAGCAATGTACCCATTAGACAGCTGGAGATGCAAGGCACGGCGGAGCAATACTGGCTAATGCTTCCAAAAGTGCATTGCTTCTGTCTAAAAGTTGCAAGCACAGTCTAATGTCTTACCTTCCCAAACACTAAGCTGTATTCAGGTCCCCAATGAACATGTACATCTTAGCCAGTGGCACACTACCTCTTACATGTTGCCTTTTTGTGTTGCTTGGTGCTCTTTCTAAAACATGGTGCTTGTGGCTTTTGTAGGCTATTGTATTTCCTTCTTCATCTTTGTCATTAAGAGTGTATGTACTGGTTACATCAAACTATATTGCGGTGGTTAATACTTGTTTTAATTTGTTTGGGTCACATAATAACAAGTAAAGCAATTATTTATATGGTCCTCGGTTTATTTTAAAATTCTCTTTGTGCAAAGTCAAAGCCAGCACACTGTAACCTGTGCTTGTACACAAGAGAATGGGGAGGTTTCTTTTGTATGTGTGTTATTTTAAAATTGTTGTAAAAAATATTTTAGGCCAACTACATCTAGTAGTAGGTTTGGGTTAGAGATTGGGGTGGAGATATTATTTTAAAAATCCATGATCATTTGAGATGATACTTTATATATATATATATATATTGTAAAGTTTTAATTCTGCAAATCCTCTGAAAAATGCTGCTGTTTTAAATTATAAAAACTTTATATTTCTGCTTTGTAGAAATTATGTGTTCGTGGAAATTTTATAGTACTCATTGGTCTTGTTTCATTGTTCTTAAGTTTAATGTTAAAATTTAATAGAATCTATTTTATCAATTGTTAAAGCAACATCCATGAAAAAATGTCTGTTACCACTCAAAATAGATTACCTATTTCAATCTTCTCTTTTTGTCAGAAATATTAGTTCAATATTAAAGTATTATACCTCTTGCTATATAGAAAAGCTTGCTGGATTATAAAAATCTTTAGCCACAGAAAACCACACTTACATATGTATAATAAATATGTGCTGTAACTCATTTTTGGTGATGTTCTCCTGTTATATTATTATATGAGTGCTAGACCCTCTAGGATAAATGTCTGTTTTGTACGTACAGAAATATAGGGCCTATTTTTAATAACTGGAATCATGGCACAGAGATAAACCCTCACATATATGGTCTCATAATTTTCATCAAGGGCACTAACAGCACTCAGTAGAGGACTGGCTATGTTTTCCACAATGATGCCAGGGAAAATGTATGTCTACCTCCAAAAGAGTCAAGTTGGACTTCTAAAATTATATACAAAAAGTAACTCGAAATGTCATCAAAGATCTAAATGTAGGACACAGAACTATAAAACACTTAACAGATAAGAAAAGCTGAGCATCAGACTTCTGACTCCAAAACTTTTTATGAACCTATTACAATCAAAGTGGTTTCCAACTGGCTTAAAGACTACTGGCATGTAGACCAAATGAAGCCAGGTGCTATGGCATATACCAGTAATCCCAGTTTCTGGGGATGCTGAGGCCCACAGGAGGATCACAAGTTCAAGACCAGTCAGGGAAACACAGTAAGACCCTGTCTCAAAAATAAAAAAATAGGTGTAACTCACATGCAAGACCCCAGGTTCAATCCCAGGACTGAGAGAGGGAAGAAGGGAGGGAGAGCAGGAAAAAGACAGTAAAAAAGCAAAGAGAAAAAGAAGCAGGGAGGAGACAAGGGAGAAGATATTTACAACTTAACAACAAATAACAAGCAACTCAACTAAAAAAAAAAAAAACAGGCAAATGGCTTGAACATGTTTCTCCACAGAAGATACACAAATGACCAATGGATGGAAAGACATTCATCAGGAGGCTAGGGATATGGCATGGGGAAGAGCGCTGGCCTAGGAACGGCAAGTCTCTGGATTTGATTCTCAGCATTGAATAAAAATGTTAAATCACTAGTCTTCAGGGAAATTCAAGTCTAAACCACAATAAAGTGCTATGTTTGCAGTAGAACACAAAGATATACTTGGTCTTTGTCCCTAGTTGTGGCACAAGGCGCCTAAAATCCTTGGAATTTCTTGAGTGTATTTTACTTATAGTTAGCCCCCTTTCGATTACAGGTGGGCTTGAAAGGCACACCCCTTAATAACCTCCAGATATATATCACAGCTGGATGAGCTCTGAAAACACTACTAAAGTGACTTAAGCCAGACACAAAAGAACAAATATTGTATGACTCCAATTATATGAGGTACTAAAAGTAGACAAATTATTACAGCCAGGAAGTACAACAGAAGTTGCCAATGGTAGGCTTGAGGTAAAAACTGTTTAAATGTTGAGTTTCTGTTTGGGAAGATACCAAAGATCTGGCAATGAATGGTGATAATGGTTGCATAAAAGCTGAAGAGTGTACCTAAACCTGATTAATAAGAGTCAGTTTTATATTCTCCATGTTTTACCGTAATTCCAGGTGGGGCCATAGCAAAGATGTCAGCCTGTTTGGGGGGAAATGAAATTATTTTGAAATTGGTTCTAAATCAAAGAAACCATGACCTAAAAATCTGTATGTAATAGTTTCTGTTCCAAAACAACATAGTTGAGAAATATAAATGGTTTGTTTCTCTTTTTTTTTTTTTTTTCCTTTTTTTTTTTTTTTTTTTTTTTTTTTTTTTTTTTTTTTTTTTTTTTTTTTTTTTTTTTTTTTTTTTTTTTTTTTTTTTTTTTTTTTTTTTTTTTTTTTTTTTTTTTTTTTTTTTTTTTTTTTTTTGTATTTGAAGGCGGGGTCTACAGGATGTTCAGAGTCTTGTTTACAGCCTTCCAAGAGCTAGGATTACAGGCTCAACCTCAATTGCCAGTTCAGATGTTCTGCGCAGGCGGGTGATGGAACTCCTGACCCTTGTGCCTATTGCAGGTGCTTTAATCTGCTGAGCTACTTAGCTGGCCCTTGCTTTTGTTTTGGTTTTGTTACAAATTATCTCTTCCTGTGTTTTACTTATCACAAGGACATTGGATTATTTGAATGCAGTTGATTTCATTCATAAAGAAAAAAAAAGAGGGAAGCAGAAGAAGAAACAGGTAAGTTTTAACACACCTCTCTCATATAAGCAGACAAGGAGATTTTAAATAAAACACACCCAATATAAATAAGATAACAGAGAATTAACGGCTTATGCGATGAGTGGGAGACGTGAGCCTGGATCAGGCTTTCTGGCTCTAAGTCCACTGTTCCATCCAGTATGACTTCATATTGCGGTAAAGATTTGTGACATTTGCCTTAAAAACATCATTGTAATTTTAAAATGGGGGAAAATCAAAGCATATTTGTTAACTATATATAGATAGAATTGCACTTCATTTTTGGGAAGTTTTTATATTTAATATCCCTCAATAAAATTATTTATCGGGGCCTGGAGGGATGGCTCAGTGGTCTAAAGCGCCTGCTTGGGAAAGCTTGGACAGCTTCAGCGACCGTGGTTCCATCCCCGGCACCACATGCTGTGCCAGCCCTGCCCTCGGGGCAGGCTGAGTCAGCCATAAAAATGAGTGAATAAACAAATAAAGGTTCTGAAACAAGAAAAAAATAAATAAATGAAATAAAAATTCTTTTAAAAAATAAATAAATAAAAAATAAAATTATTTATCAGTGTAAAAGCTCTACTATTTCCATAATATTTTGTAAATACAGATTTTTATATTTTTATATAAAATATATGTTAATAACATTTAATATTTTGGAGTATTATTCTTATGTATTTTAATTGTACATGCATGTAAAAGCTTAGAGTATATTGTTATTTATTAATATTTTTAACTGACAAAATGCATTCAGTTCCACCTTGCATGTATCTTTCTGTTATTTTTTCTTAATTACTATGCTTTCAACAAGGATAACTTGCTTCCTTGGAATGCTCTTAAGAATTTCCTTTAATGTGGAGCTAACTTCTAACAAATTGTATTTTCTATTTGTCTTTAAAACTGTTCCCATGCTGGGCCCGCCCCAGGACACACTGAGACGGGAATTGAGACTGGGCATGGTGATACATACTTGTAATCCCAGCGCTTGGGAGGCTGTAAACAGGCGGATCACTACGACTCTGATCTAGTAGTGAGACCCTGAACACCCTGTATACCCTTCCCTAAAATACAAAAACAGAAAGAAAGAAAGAAAGAAAAAAGAAAGAAAGAAAGGAAGAAAGAAAGGAAGAAAAGAAAACCCATTCCCTTTCACTGTAGGCTATTTTTGCTGGATATGGTATTACACAGTCATTTATTCTCTTTTAAAGATGTTACTTTGGATGTAAGGCCGAACTGGCTGCGACATCTGCCACTCTACTGATCGCCAAGGCTGATTTGGCTGATCTGGCTGGCTAGGTGGGTGTTCTCTTCCTCCCTAAATGATCCATGTGCATCACTCTGGAAGGTGCACACTCCAAGAGGACAACCAGCCCCAATAGAGGAGGACCATTCCTCTGTCAAGCGTATATGAGTGGCTCCCCTGCTAGAACCTCCAAACGAGCTCTCAAGATGTTACTCATTTTCCTCTAGTTTCCATGTTATTTACATAACAAGCATCAACATTTAGATTTGCTCAACTGAGAACATTGTGACTTTTTTCTTCTCTCAAGGTATTTTATCTTTGATTTTTAAGCTATTCTACTACGACCTTAGAATAGATCTCTATGTAGTTAAAGTGTTTTTAAAATCTGTAACTTAAATCTCTGTAATAGCTTCAGAAAAATTTTGCCAGATCCTTCTGCTTCGGTGGAATTACAGGCATGTGCCACCGCACTCGGACTCCATCTCTAGCTCAGCTTGCTCAAGAGCGGGGCTGTCGGAGCAGGAGGGGCCCAGAACTGAACCCTGGCCCCTGCACTTCCATAAGCAAGGGCTTAGTCCGCTGAGCTATACCGCCAGCCCTCAGACATTTCTTTTTAAATGTATCTTATGTCGTTTATACTTTTCATCTTGTTTTCTATATACTTTTTTCTTACTGACTTACCATTCAACACATTAAACCTTTTAGCAACTTATTTATGACACTGTTGTAAATGTATGTTATGTTAAACCCACCAAAGTACCTTATTTTATTTTATTTTACTATTATTTTATTTTATGGCCAGCTCAGCCTCCCCTGGGAAGGGGGCTGGCGCAGCATATGGTGCTGCGGTTGCCTAAGCTTGCCTAAGCAGCCTCTTTAGACAACTGAGCCATCTTGCCGTCCCCCAGTATTTAATTTTAAATAGTGTGAGTTTTTCAATTTCAATTCTTTGGGTAATTTTCCAGATTCTCATTTATAGAGATATTCATTGTGATAGACTAGAAGTTCATATCTCATTTTATTCTAATATTTACATGTCCCTAAAAGTCTATTGCCTATTTTTTTCTTTTAGTTTCCTATCATTTGCCATTGTTTTTTTTGTTTGTTTTTTTTTTTTTTTTTTTTTTTTTTTTTTTTTTTTTTTTTTTTTTTTTTTTTTTTTTTTTTTTTTTTTTTTTTTTTTTTTTTTTTTTTTTTTTTTTTTTTTTTTTTTTTGGCGTATTTGACATTTTTAAATTGTCAGATATTATGTGTAAAAAACTGCAGAAGCTGTGAAATAACTCCCTCTCAAGTTTCAATTTTCTTTTGTTAGGCAGTTGGATCTAATCATTGGCTGGGGTTCATTCAAGACTGGATTTTAGGCCCAGAAAGCTTGTCTCTTTCTAGCTTTTCATTACTCTCAAGCTCAAATGAAAGACTAAGGCAGTGATGGGGACTTTGTCCTCTTGTCAGCCAAGTTTCATTTCCTTTTCACATCCTTCCATTTTTCCAGTGGTGAAGATGGCTCAAAACGCCAGGATACTTTTCTACTCATCAGTTTCATCTCGGACGTACATACTGGAGAAGGTTCCATTCACTACAGTATATTTCCTTTGTATTCACTCATTCTCTAGTCCTGGCTGCTTTGGATGATCACTGAATTTGTCAAACATCTAATTTTTATGTTTTGCCAGATTTTATAGTTGTTTTCAGCAATAGGTTTGGTATGGTACATGCAATTCTATCATAATTAGAAGCAGAACTTTCCCTATTTGTTGAATGGAGAAAATTCCCTGACTGTTACTCACTTTTTAGTAATGGCTGCAGGAATTACAATGTCAGTCTACTGCAGTCTACTTAGAGATAATATTGGGTAACTTCAAGTAGAACTGTCTGCTTGAACCTTGTATAATTACAGTAGCATATTTCTATTTGACTTCCTTATTTTTTCTACTATTGTTGTCACATATAAATACACCTGTATACATTGTAAATCCAATAATGTTTGCTAGAACACTTGGGTTTTAATTATGAAAATATGAAAAACATATAAATATTTTTCCTTTAGTTCCAAATCACCATCAGCTATCAGTTCCTATGTTGCTCAGCTGGTGATGAATCTCTGGTTTTGCCTTTCTCTTGACTCTTTGTAATATCAGTGATTAAACTCAAGAGATGCCGATCTAGATCTTTAAATGCTTTTACTTTCTTGTATGCGAGAGGGTCTAAGTTATTCAGTTATCCAGGCTGAGCTCAAATTTGTATTCTTCCAGCCTTAGCCTCCAAGAGTACTGGGATCATAGACCTATACCACCACACTTGGTTATTTCACCTTTACTTTATAAGGATATTTTCTCTAGACATTATACTTGCAATTTTTACCAAAATTTTGGGTAAATTAGTCTGATAATCAACTGATCTCCAAAGTAAGTGATGAGAAGCTAGTAATTATTCATGTTGCCCATTTATAATACAACATATTTTAAGTTATTTTATTTTTCTTTTGTTTTCAGCAATTCATTTGTGACATACTTACTTTATATTTATTCTATATGGAATTACTTGAGCTCAAGTCTAAAAGTCTCTACATCGTCACAGTACATTTTTCACCTGTAATTTTCTTGTGTTACATTAATTCTTACATGGCACCACTGCAATAATCCAAACCAAAATACCATACACATGGACCAGTAACTATCAGTCAAAAGTAAAACCTATAAATTTGAAAATTAAATTACAGGCATATTTTCCCTTGGCAAGTTAAAATAAATGCTAAAAGGTACAGTAACTTACTTTAAAATTTTCTATCAAAAAAAATTCTAACCAGGCATGGTGGCACATGCAAGTAACCCCAAGCACTCTGGGAGGCTGGGGCAGGAGAAAGGCAAGTTTGAGCCCAACCAAAGGCAATTTAGCAACTTAGTGAGATCCTACTTCAAAACTTGAAAAAGGGCTAGTCATGTACCTTAGTGGGGAGGTCCTACATTCAGTCCTTAGTACAGCAAAAGAGAAAGCAAAAGTACAATAAAATAGTGCATGCCTGTAATCTCAACATTCTGAGACAGTGAGGCAGAGTAACTGTGTCAATACCTCAAGCCTGGGAAACTCAGTAACTCACTCAGTGAGCCCTTATCTCAAAACAAAAAATAGAAAGGGTTAGGGATACAGCTCAATGAGAAGGCCTTGGGATCAATCCCAAGTACCACAAGAAAAAAATACTAGTAAAATTACATCAAATATACCATCCATGGAGGCAGAGTCACAAAGAAGTGGGTCCTTCAAAATGTGTTTACAGAAAAATCTATATTTGTAAAGTTCAGAAATATCTAATTTTCAGTTCTTTTTTCCTACAGAAGACCCTAAATTGTAAGAGATATGAGCTTCAAAAAACAAGATCTTCCCTGATTTAAAAAAAAAAAAAATACAAAGGTAGAGACCTTTCTATATGCATGTTTGTTTATGTGGCTAATGATGAGCTTACAATAAAGTAAAAGACTGCTAGTGGCACAAAAATGACCTGAGCCAGACATGGTGACACATACCTGTGATGCAAGCTACTTAGAAGACTGACACAGGAAGATTGAAAATTTGAGGCCAGCCTGGGTGTCTTAGTTATTTTCTCATTGCTGGGACAAAACCCGCAAGTTAAATGAGAAAAGGTTTCTACTAGTTCACAGTTTAGAGAGGTTTCAGTCCATAGTTGGCTGGCTCCAAAACAGGGCACCATGGGCCTATCTCAAAAAAAAAAAAAAAAAATTTAAAGGGACTATGGATATAGCTCAGACAGCCTTGGGTTCAGCCCTCAGTAAAGAAGGGAAAAAAAAAAAAAAAAAACCAATGTTGGGCAGCAAGCAAACATTTTGGGAGACTTCATTTTCTTCCCAAAATGTATAAATGTGGTTCTTCTGCCCAGGATGTAGTTTTTATAGTTTCAAAAATAAGTATAACCTAATCCTTCAATGTATAGTGCTATACCCAAGTGTAACTTTTTCCTATAGCCTACATAGTAATTGGCTAATAGGCATGATAAAGTCATTTTCAAATTGGTCTGGGTACACAATTTATGAAGTCTGTATATTTTGGATTCAGTGTCCTGGTATAGTTCAAAGTCAAGCTAGAAAAAAGGCCTCTCTATGGAGAACAAATGATGGGAAATTTGAGCATCACCTTGGCTGTACTTAGCAGTGGGATTTTAGGGCTATACACAAATTCAAAAACTAAGTAACCACACATTAAAAGTAATTTTATTTATTATCTATGTCAGGAAAAGTTATAGTTCAAATGCAAGAAAACGTCTCACTTTTTGAATCAAACACTGGAAACTCAGTTTCATGAAAAAGACATTCTTCATCAAGGATAAAATCTCCCTCAACTAATTAGGAAATATAAACTTTACTGAAATTTCATTCAAGTTTTTACATCTGAACATTTACAATAGAACTCAAACCATTTAAATACTGATATAAATGTCAAGATACATATGAAACAATTTAGTTTAATTTTTAATTATTTGTATAATTTAATATAGTTCAGAAGCATACAGTATATTTTTCTTTCAAGCTTTCCTACACTAAAAGAAAAAAAAAACTACTCAGAACTTAATTATCAAACATTAGCAAGTTTGGGGCTTAATAGTTGGAAGCAAGAAATTAAAAGCTTAAAATTTCTTTACCTTACCTTCACAGGCAAAAATTATCCTGGCTTGTAAAACCTTCTGCTTTTAGGTCCCAGTTTTAAATAATAATAGTTTTACATATTTGAGAAAACAATTCTAGAAAAATAATGTGTCTAGAAATCTCTTTCACATATTTCTATGTGAAAGCAACTAGTAAGTCTTCTGTATCAAATCCTACATTTGTCTAATAGTAATGACTCCAATTTTCAGATCTTTCTAAAGGCTCATCATTTAGAATCCAACCTCCTAACTCATGATGTAACTGTTTAGTCTAAATAATGATTTGCCAGTAATGGATCTAGTCAGTCCTTTGGAAATAGTTACTTGTGAGGTAATAATAGATGAATCCAAACCCCACCCTAAGCCAAGATCCTGTGCTTAAGAATAATCATACCCACAACCAATCTGTGGTTTCTTCTGTCCATCTCCATGACACAACCATAGGCCCCAAGCTCTTTTTATTCTCTATAGTAAGGAGCTGGCTCTTTATCATCTGTAATATCGAGAAATTTGATTCTGCATGGCCTGCAAGGCCTTGGTGACACATCCTTTGAATACCCATCCATTTTCTCCTGTTTCTTTCTCATCCGAGTTAATACACTCCAAGTGTACCAGAATATTTTCAAGTAATATTGGTTACTACTTGAATACTTTTTTAGAAAGTGTCCTATTACTCTTCTCTCCTTGCTGGGACAAATACCTGACACCCAAAATGAAGGAAGGAAAGGTTTATTTAGCTCACAGTTACTGGAGGTTTTTCAGTCCATACTTGGCTGGATCCAAGGCAGAGAGAGACATGGCAGACAGCAGCAGTTCATAGTGACAGAAGAGCAACTATGGTAACAGAAGCAACTGACCAAGCAGAGAAGCAGAGAGCAACAGCACGAGTTTGTCTCTCTGTCTCTCTTTATATTACATTCAGGCTCTCCACCTCAGCCTATCTGCCTTAGGCTACATGCATAATCCCAGAAGTACTCAGACCCATAATCCCATCTGTACTAAAACACATAATCTCAGTGGATCATGAGTCAAGTCTGAAACTCTAGAAGTCCCATCCCATGATTGCAGGAGGCTTTGGGGTGACAACTAGACATAAATCATAACAGATAGGATCTCCCTCTGCAATTCAGACTGGCCTTGAGCTTCTCACTTTGTTGCCCAGGCTTGCCTTGAATTCAAAACGATCTTCATGCCTCACCCTCCACAGTACACTACCACACTGGGCTACTGAACTTTTTCTTACTCCTCTCTGTAGAAAGCTCTCTTTGGCTTTATCCTCCATCTAACACCTTTTCATTCTTCAAGTTAACTCCTCAAGAAACATTCCCTAACTATCCCACAAAGGAATGGACATTACTTTCACCTTAGGTCACATACTGTATTCTATTTATTTATTTATTTTTCTTGTTTCAGAACCTTTGTTTGTTTATTCACTCATTTTTATGGCCGGCTCAGCCCGTCCCGAGGGCAGGGCTGGCGCAGCATGTGGTACCGGGGATCGAACCGCGGTCCCTGAAGCCGCCCAAGCTTTCCCAAGCAGGCGCTTAAGACCACTGAGCCATCCCGCCGGGCCCACACATACTGTATTCTAATACCTGCTTCACTGTTTTTTTGCTGCTTACATACTTTTTTTTTTAATGTATTTTTTTATTTATTTATTTTAATGTATTCGGTTGTTTCAGGGTCTCACTATGCAGCTCAGACTCATGGTGATCCTCCTACTTTGAGCCTCCCCAGTACTGGGATTGCAAGCATACACTGCTATACCCAGACTCTGGCTGTCCCAGCCTGCCCTAGGGGCAGTGTTGACACAACATGCAATGCCAGGGATTGAACTGCAGTCCCTGCACTTGCCTAAGCAGGCACTTTAGTCAACTGAGCTATCTTGCTGGCCCCTGTTTACATACTTTTATGTCCTCATTTAAGTGGGAGATCTATAAGCCAAACTACAGATTTTGATGTTTATAATCATATCGCACAGAACAATGCACAATGTGCAAGTGCTCAAGTCCTTCGTTTCATGTCTTCTTGGTTTATTGTCTGTCATGTACTGAACACTATGTTCTGAGTTGGCAATGCAAGTTGGGCAAAATGGTAGAGTCCCTGTGCTTACAGTCTGGGGGAAAAAAACTGATGTTAATCAAGTAATAATCTTAATGACTATATAACTGGCATAAGTGCTCTGGGCATACACACACACACACACACACAACACATAGAAGCTGACCTAGGTTGAGGTTAGGAGAGAGGCGGTTAAGAAATGCTTTGTCTGAAGAGTAGTGTTTGACCTCTCTGTGAAGGACGAATGAGTAAAGATGAACCTGAGAGAAGACAGAGGACAAAATAATAACAGATCTTTGTAAGGCAACAATAAGGACTTTGTGTTTTATACAAAGAACAACAATAACCCACTAAAAGTTTTGAATGAGATTACTGACATTTTCAGGCTTTGATCTATGAATATGTTCATGCTATATTTTATAGAATATATTGAAAAGGCAAATATTTATTGATCCAAATAATGAACTAATATGCTTACCTCATGTTGAGTATTGACTTTATGTTAACCCTATTTAATTGAAACTTGAGTTTCAATAAAAATTCCAAATAAAATATAGGAGGTACATATGTAGTTTCAAATTTCATGTTAACCACGGTTTAAAAAGTAAATAGAAGTACAATTAATTTTCAAGTATATATCAACTTAATGTATCCAAAATACTCTTTTCAGTAGACAATAATATAAAATTGTTAATGAGATATCTTATAGTCTTTGTTGTGCTAATCTTTGAATTTCAGTGTATGTTAAATTTAGAGCATATCTATATTCACTTAACACATTTCAAGTGTTCAAAAGGTTTTGTACTTAAAGGCTAGTACACTGGATAGTACCATGTAATGAGTTCACCCCACGGTTCCCACTGTCATTGTTTGTATTCCTGACAGCAGAGTGTATAAAAGCTGGATGTGGGGAGGTATACCTGTGATCCCGACACTTGCTAGGCTGACTCAGGAGGATTGTCTGCAGGTCAAAGCCATAACAGATAGGCTACACAGTGAGTTCAAGGCCATACTAAACTACATAGTGAGACCCTGCCTCAGAAAGCCCAAACACCAGACAAATAATATGAATATAAAAAAGTTATGCATTCTAGAAAATTCTGAGCAATGCCATGAAAATCCAGAAGGAACATTTGAGACACCCCTCAAAAAAATTCCACAAATCCTTTATCACTGCAGTATTACTGAGAATTTTAATCTGAAGACTTTGAATTCTTGAAAAGATAGACAACTAACAACAATATAATGCTTCCCACAGTCTTTAAATCTTACTGTAAAGATGCTACCTAAGTGAAGGGATGGAAAACATTACAGCCTACCCGGGAAACTTTGAGAAGCCCATTCCTGTAGG
This sequence comes from Myocastor coypus, assembly GCA_004027025.1. Classification (NCBI taxonomy): domain Eukaryota; kingdom Metazoa; phylum Chordata; class Mammalia; order Rodentia; family Myocastoridae; genus Myocastor; species Myocastor coypus. The sequence continues at coordinate 19,622 of PVJA010020260.1, read as the reverse complement.
ACGAAGAAAGCAAAGCTTGGAGTCAAAGAGGAATGCTCATAGCCTAAGGCTTAAAATGGGAAAAGAAAAATCTCTGAATGTGCCCTTTTGTACTCCCACATTGCCCTGGATGAACCATGGCCCACACCCCCTTGGGGTAGGCACAGAAACACCAGGGGCTGCTCAGCACCTGCCCAATGAACTAGAATACTACCAGGGAAGCTAATGGCTATGCATAGAAGTTGGCTTGAAACTGTTGTCTTCTTTTCCTTCTACTTAAGGGTCTAAGTGATTGCCAAAAGAATAGCTTTTGGAAAAGGGATGGCAAATGCAAGGGTACTGGGAATTAACCCAAGAGGTGTATTCTCTTCTTAGGACAGACTGAGTTTGGTAGAACCTAGAAAGTAACACTGCAGGCCTTCCACCCTGAGGCTCATCCACACTGCCCTTTAACTGCTCTTCCATGCATCATTACAAGAATCACAATCCCTTTCCTAGACTTTTCATCCTGCTTTCCAAGTATGGATTACCATTCTGTTTACTGATACCAACAAGGGAATATGAGATCACAGGAGAAAATATCGCAACATCTTAGGAGTGTAAGTCCATAAAAATTTTTACTTGGGGGCCCGGTGGGATGGCTCAGTGGTCTAAAGCGCCTGCTTGGGAAAGCTTGGGCAGCTTCAGGGACCGCGGTTCAATCCCTGGCACCACATGCTGTGCCAGCCCTGCCCTCGGGGCGGGCTGAGCCGGCCATAAAAATGAGTGAATAAACAAATAAAGGTTCTGAAACAAGAAAAAAAAAAATAAAAAATTTAAAAAAAATTTTTTTACTTGGGTAATTTATACTAAAGGAATTGACTTAATGGACAAAAAGTGAAGAGTTGAAGTGAACAGAATAAACACCTACAAATAGTTAAGAAAGGATTAGAAATATATAGCAGCTTCTTTTTCTGGGAAACACCAAATGGCAGCAGGAGGGGCCGGAGGTCCTGGGGGCCCAGGCACAGGGGGCTGTGGTGGTGGCTTCTTGGAGGCTTTGGCATAGGCCTTCAAGGTACCAGAAGTGGCAGAGGCCAGGACTGGGGCCAAGGCCCCAGGGTTTGCAGCGGTAAGGCCAAGAACAAAGAGTAGATTCCTGTCACCAAGCTGGGCTGGCTAGTCAAAGACATGAGCATCAAGTCCCTGAAGGAAATGCATCTTTTCTCCTTACCCATCAAGGAGTCTGACTTTGTCCTGGGCACATCCCTCAAGAATGAAGTTCTGCTGATCATGCCTGTGCAGAAGCAAACATGGAGCCAGTGGACCACGTTCAAGGCATTTGTCACCACTGGAGACTACAACTGTCATGAGAGTCTGGGTGTAAAGTGTTACAAGGAAGTAGACACCATCATTAGTGGGGTCATCATCCGGGCCAAGCTCTTCATTGTCCTCATGTGGAGAGGAGTTACCAGGTAAACAAGATTGGCAAGCCCCACACTTCCTTGCAAGGTGACCACCCACAGTGGCTCTGTGTTAGTGCATCTGATCCCTGCCCCAAGAGGCACTGCTACCTTGGGTAACTTTGCTAAGGCCACCTTTGATGCCATCTCCAAGACCTATAGCCATCTGACCCCTGACCTCTGGAAAGAGACTGTGTTCACCAAGTCTCCCTATCAGGAATTCACCAAGCATCTTGTGAAAACCCACACCAGAGTCTCTGTCCAGAGAACTCAAGCTCCAGCAGTAGGTACAACCTAAAGGGTTTTTACACAAGAAAAATAAAATGAATTAAATCTATTTTAAAAAGACAAATACATAGCAATATGTAGCTAGAACAAGTTATGAAAAATATAGTAATAAACTTAAAAGCCAGATAGCAGATTATATCCCATCAGACGACAAAATACTGTGGCTATAAGTTACCTGGGGAACTCTCAGAGAAAGATTCTGAGATCATAAGGAAATGGGAAATTAAAATCATTAAAAATGGTAAGAACCCTGATTTCTGAAAAAATCTAACATGACAAGAAAAGAGAAATATAGATGCTCCTCCATTTATCAAAGAGTTAAGTCCTAATATGATCATGATTAACTGAAAATACTATTAGTTTAAAAAATGTATTTAAAGCAGATACAGTGAAGCATACCTATAATCTCAACACTCTGGAAGAAGGATCATAAATTCATGCCCAGTCTTAGTAATGTACTGAGATCTGTACATCACTTTGAAATATTTTAAAGGGCAGGTTATAAAACTCAGTACAAAAGTCTTGAGTTACATCCCCAGTAGTGGAAAAAAATATTTACTACAGCCAGCTATCCAACAAAATACCCTAATTCAGCAACACAGTGAGCATCAGGCATTTGTCCTGGTGACCTCAGGGCTATCTAGAAGCTGCAGTTTGCTGCCACTGCCCAGCATGGCCAGAAGGTATCATACCACATAGCATTTGGAAAAGCCACAATTTAAAACCAAATACTCAGCATGCTTGTGCCATGCTGAGGTGGTGATTGAGCCTGGGCGTGATGGCTCACGCCTGTAATCCCAGCACTTGAGAACAGGAGGATCACTATGAGTGTGCTCTGTGTAGTGAGACCCTGTACACCCTGTACTAAATGTGTACTGCTTTAGCAAAGAATAAAAGGGAAACATCTTAAGTTGAACCATCACAGGTCAGGTCAGATACTAACAGTACAAATAGATATTCCTCAAAAAGACAGAAAAGCTTTTAAATTAATTGAATTTAGTTATGCAGATATTATGAAATAAATTAACTTAGTAAGTAGGATACAAAATCAACATAAATATCAGATCTTTTTCTAAGTCCTAGCAATGAAATACCAAAAGTGAAGTTCAATTTATTTTACAGTAGCATCAAAAAGAATATAAATTAAGACTAAGGGGCCAGGAAGATAGCTCAGTAGAATCAGTACTTGGCAAACTCAAGGTCCTGAGTTCAATCCCCAGTACCATTAAAAAAAAATACATTTAGCAAAACTATATATGGAAAAGATTGTACACTAACAACTACAAAATATGCTGACTAAAGTTGAAGATTAAATAAGTAGGTGTCATTTCATTTTTTTCTTGATTCTACAACACAGTATTACTAAGACACCAATTCTAAAATTCATGTTCTTATTGCTGTGCTTTATGGCATATGTAGAGCTGGTGACTGGGGTGGTAAAAGTATCAAGAATACAGAGAATACATCCATAAATTTATTGAAGTTAAACCATGAGACATTCAAGACAGTCAGGAGAAGGTGCCATGTTTAGAGCACTAGAGATTTTTATGGAGTAGATAGCAGGATAGCTGGGTGTCACCTGATTCTCACACCAGATGTGAAAGTATAGATCTCTAGCAGACTAAGAAGAAAAATCTTCTGCTGAATCAAATGGGTGAGAGTGGGTATGGTTTAGTCTAGAGACACAGGGAAAAAGCTACAGGGAAAAACCCTGAAATTTGACAGTCACACATTAAATCAGGACTTTATGCGATCCAGTCCAGACAGACTGAAGATGCTTTCTATCTTGTGGGAATCTTTGAGATAAAGCTAGTTCCCTGTGTTCATTTTAGGAGGTGACACTGAAAAGGAGGAACTGGGCTTGGTGCTAATTTTGTCATTATATTCAGAGGTGGTCTTAATAGTTTGACCTAGGGAGATGACATACTTTGCCACAAAGTGAGTTTTTGAGTCCAGCAAAGACTGGCTGAAAGAACAAATCCATCACAGAGAATTTCCAAGGAGGATGAGGTTAATTTTGGCTTCAGAGATGATTCAGTCAGAAGAGAGAAGCAAGGAAGAGGTAAAGCCAGTAGCATTGCTTTCCAGGGAGAGCATAGTGAACATTTTAGTAATGTCACATTTGTAATCCCTGATACTCAGAAGGCCAGAGGCAACAAGATCACTAATTTGAGTAAAGCCCAGGCAACATAGAAGACTGTATCAAAAGGTCTGGGAATATAATCCAGCATGTACAGTTATCCTATGTCAACCCCCAATTAAAAAAAAACAGAAAACAAAACAAAAGCTTCACAACCATACAACTTCTAGGATATACTATATGGAGAATATATCTCTGTGGTAGGCAAAACTTGATTACTGTAACATAAGAAGTGCAATTTTAAAGGGCCAACCAGATAGGTCAGTGGAATAAAGCCTGCTTTATTCCCCGGGTGTGCTGAGATATTCATTGAGACTGGGTGTGGTGGCACACACCTGCAGTCCCAGCTTTTGAGAGGCTGAGAACAGGAGAATCACTATGACTCTGCTCTATGTAGTGAGACCCTGAACACCCTATAGACCCTGTACCAAGTACATTAAAAAAAGAAATGCAATTCACTAAACAGACTATGCATTGAATTGGATTGAAATGTGAACTTTTATTCTTTAAATGATACAACTAAGAAAATGAAAAACAAGCCACAATTAGAGAATAATTTGTAAACCATACAACAACTTTTCACTAATCATCTATTACTGTGCAGAGAATGCCCATACTCTTATTAGCTTAAAACAACAGATATTTCTGGGCACAGTGGCACCAGATCTCTGGAGGTAGAGGCAGGAAGAGGGCAAGTTTGAGGCCAGTCCTGGCCACATAAAAAAGTGAAAATTTATTCACAATTCTAAGATAACTGCTTAACACAGATTAAAAACCTGACAATACTAAGTGCTAGCAAGGATATGGAGCAACTAAAATCTCTCAGCCAGTAGAAATGTAAAACTATATCACTACTTCAGAAAATAATTTCAGTATTCTTAAAAATTAAACATAAACTACCTTATGGTCTAGCAATTCCATTTCTAGCTATCTACTAAAGGAAAAAAATGTTAACAGAGAAACCTATATGTAAATTTAGAAACAGTATTTTCACAACAGCCCAAACTAGAAATCACAAAAATATCCATGAACTTAAACAGTAGATGAATGAACAAGTATGGTACAGTCATATAATAGAATATCATTGGGCCAGCCTGATAGCTCAGTACACTAAAGCGCCTGCTTCAGTAGAGCACAGAGGCTGGGGTTTGATCCCTGGTGTGCAGTTCTAGCACCACCCTGGGGGCACACTGAGACTGCCATGAAAATTGGGCATGGTGGCACGTGCCTGTAATCCCAGCACCTTGGGAGACTGAAAACAGGAGAATCACTAGGAGTGCAGTCTACATAGTAAGACTCTGTAGACCCTGTATCCCTTGTCCTAAATGCATTAAAAATATATTATTCATGAAAAAAGATACACATTATTAATGCGTACAGTACTACACTTCAAGCTCTGAGGCTAACTGACTGGGTGATTCCTGTGGGTGCTTGCTCCTCACAAACCATTGGAAGATTTTTGCTTAAGTCACCAAAACTGACTTTGATGCTACTTCCAGTGCTACTCCAACACTAGCACCCCAACTAAGACTTCAAAATTACCTCAGAGCTGGGGATGTAGTTCAGTGATAGAGCTGCACACTTTGTGCATGTGAGGTTCCAAGTTTGATTCTCAACACTCAAACAAAAGGTGCCAAATTATTTCCCTTCCTCACTCTCCTCACCCACTTAAAATTTCTTTTCCCAGACCAGTACATGAACACGTTCTGCAGGGATTTCACAAAGGCCTCTACAACTAAAAAGCCCCTTAGTTTCCTTGCTCAGTGGGGAAAATGGGTATTTTAGTCTGAAAATTAAACAAATGTGCCTAATGCCCAGAATATGGATTTTTTTTTTGTAGTACCAGGGATTGAACTCAGGACCTTGTACATACTCTACTGAGCTGTCTTCCTGGCCCAGGGTATACTTTTTTTAAAAGGCCTTGAAACAGATATCATAATTGTTTTCCTCCAGTGTATGGCAGCATGTTTAAATCTATTCCTGGGCATTTAATTTTTGACTCAGTCTTTAAAAACAAGAGTAGAACTTCCTCTTTTCTGGCTGGAACCATAAAGGGTGTAGAAGAGAAGAAAAAGAAGGTTCCTACTGTGCTAGAAACCCTTAAGAAAAAGAAAAGGCATTTTACAGAGTTGATGATAAAGTGCCTTAGAAAAAAGTTTGCCTGGAAGATACTTTGCAAGGCAAGGAGCAAGCTCATCTGTGAAAAAGCTAGGCACGATCATACGGAGTACGAAACAGGCAGATGTACAGGACTGAGAGCTGAATGGCTAGAATGGTGAGAAAACCTGACAACTTCTATGTCCCTGCAGAGCCCAGATTGACATTTGTCATCCAGATCAGGGGTATCAATGGTATGAGCCCAAAGGTCCACAAGGTGTTGCAGCTTCTTTGCCTTTGCCAAATCCTCAGGGGCCCTTTTGTTAAACTCAACAAGGCTTTAATTAACACACTGAGAATTGTGGAGCCATACATTGTGTGGGGGTACCCAAACCTAAAGTCCATAAGTGAACTAGTACACAAGTACGGCTATGGCAAAATCAATAAGCAAATTGCCTTGACAGATAATTCACTGATTGCTTGATCTCTTGGCAAATATGGCATCATCTGCATAGAGGATCTGATCCATGAGATCTATACTGTTGGAAAATGCTTCAAAGAGACAAATAATTTCTTATGGCTATTCAAGTTATCATCTCCATTACATGGAATGAAGAAAAAGACCACCCATTTTGTGGAAGGTGGAGATGCTGGAAACATGGAAGACCAGATCAACAGACTTATTAGAAGGATGAACTAATGTATCTACCACGGTGTTTTTATGATTTGGTCAGTTAATCAAGCATCTGCTTCCAAAAAAGTAAATAAAAAAACAAGAACATACATTGAATAAAATATGTGGGCCACACCTGTGGTCCCAGTACTTTGGAGACAGATCAGGGGAGTTTGAAGCTATCCTGGTCTACTTAGCAAGTTTAAAGCCTGTACTACAGGGCAGGTGAGATGGCTTAGCACTCTAAAGTGCCTGCTTAGGCAAGCTTAGGCAACCACAGGGACCAAGGTTCAATCCCCAGCACCACATGCTGTGCCAGCCCCACCCCTGCCATTAAAAAAAATCTTTAAAGCAGGGCAGGGTCTAGACCAGTGGTTCTCAACCTTTCTAATCCCGTGACCCTGCAATACAGTTCCTCATGTTGTGGTGATCCCAAACCAAAAAATAATTTTGGTGGCTACTTCAAATTACTAATTACAATAAATAAGTTTCACCATGGCGTAGCATGAGTTTAAATATGTATTTTCTGATGTCTTTAGGCGACCCCTGTGTTTCGTTGTTCGGCCTCTGCTGGGGTCATGACCCACAAGTTTAGAACCACTGGTCTAGGCACACCTGTAATCCTATTACTTAATCAGGAAGATCGCCAAGAATTCCAGGCCAACCTGGGCTACATATGAAATTCAAACCAGCCTAAACTACAGAATGAGACTCTGTCTCAAAAGAAAAAAAAAAAAAGAGCAAAGTAAACAAAGAAATTGTTAGAACAGATAATACCCTTGATCTTAGCCAAGCAAGATATATCAGAAACAGCTACAAACTCCCTATGATGAATGTTCTCATTATGTGTATCTAAAATGTACCAATAAAAAGGAAAAAAATCATGCAGAATGCTAGAAATTGAAAACTGGATGTTATGGTTTGTGTCTAGTTGTCCCCCCAAAGCTTCATGAAGTCATAGGATGGGGACTTCTAGAGCTGGAGATAACTCATGATTCACTGGGATTACGGGTGATCCAAGGCTTGGATTATGGGTTTTAGTACTGCTGGGATTTTGGGTGTGAGTGTTACACCCAGCCTGAGGCAGAGAGCCTGAATGTAATACAAGAGAGACACAGAGACAGACTCTCCGTTGCCATTGCTGCTGTTCCGCCGCCATGAACTGCTGCCCTCTGCCATGTGCCCCTCTGCCTTGGAGCCAGCCAAATATGGACTGAAACCTCTAGTAACTGTGAGCTAAATAAACCTTTCCTTCTTCCATTTTGAGTGATGGGTATTTGTCCCAGCAACAAGAGTAACTGAGATACTAGGCAACATAAAGTATTACTAATGATAGAGTTGAAAAATAACAATGCATACCTGAAACCTATCAGGTTCCTGTAGCAACAGCCACAGGTACAGTATTGATTATGTGGAAGCACAAATGGCCCCAACTGCCATAGGAATAGTGCACAGGGGAGGAAACTGAAGCTTGGGAAGACGTAACATCATGCGCGTCCATCATTTCCAAACAGGACAAGATTTAATCCAATAACACAGATTAGGTGGGTCTTCTGATTACAAGAATTAGCAGTTTTGATCTTCCCGCTCTACTTTCACGCATTCGCTTGGAATCAAGAGACAGCGGAATCTCAAACAGCAGACCCGAGGTGGGAGGTGTAGTGGGCGTGGCCTCCCGCCTTTCCCGCGGAGGATAGGGCGGGACCGCCGCTCAGCTGTAAAGAGCTCCGTAAGTCGTGAAAGTGCTGTGCCGAGCGGTGCTTTACGACAGTTGGAGTCTTCCATCCTAGCAGTTCTGCTTGCTGCTGGTGTTTACACGTGCGTTACTGTTTTTCGTCTGGTGATCCTGCTTGTGTCTCTGGTGCGGCCGCATTGAAGGCGGAGCGGCACCGTAAGCCAAAGATAGCGAGCTAATGGCGTTTGCTACCGAAAATGAAGCGGCCTCTGGAGGAGATCTCCAGAGGGTGCCTGAGGGGGCGCGGCTAGGAACTGAATCTGGTAGGGAGGTGGAGGCAGGGGACTTAGTGGAGATGCAGGAGCCTGGCTGTAGAGAGGAGGGAAATGGGCATAGAAGAGCGAGGATAGAGGATGCAGAGGAAGGAAGCGAGCAGCGGGCAGTGGAGATGCGCGTGGACTCAGCAGTTGTGAAACAAGAAAGTGTGGACTGGTCGGATGTAGAAGACGGCATGTTGAATGCACAGTGGGTGAAGCAAGAGGCAGAGGATGGAGCTGAAGTGCAGGACGAGAAGACAGCCGCCTTGGAGGTGAAGCAGGAAGTGGACAGTAGTTTGGTAGTGAAAGAAGAAAAGATGGACGGACCAGACGTGAATGAAGAGAAAGTGAAGGTAAAGGAAGAGGTAATGGATTGGCCGGAAGTGAAGGAAGAGGCAAGTAACTTGGAGATAAAGCAGGAGGTGTTTGTCGATCAGACTATAAAGCAGGAGGAAATGATGGACGGCGTGCGTGTAAAACAAGAGGAGCTTTTCCTCAAGAAGGAAGTAACGGAAGACATAAAGGTGAAAGAAGAGCTTCAGACAAATCCCCACGTGAGCAGCAAGCGAAAACTGGCAATGTCAAGGTAGGTTTGGGAGAAATTCGATTGGGAGCATAAAGCTGAGGGGTCTTTTCTGTCCAGACTGTTGGGAACTACACTAATAGTAGTGAGTAGTGAAAAGTAACCACAAGTTGGAGTGCCTAGAGTCTGAGTGGAGTCTTGTGCAGAGAGGTGAAGGGAAATGTTGTTAAAATAACAGATTCAATCAAATTACGTGAATGATCAGTGGGTAATGATCTACTTACAAAATAAAAGTTCTAGGAACCAGAAGACCTTTGGAATCAAACCTGGCTAATTTAATAAACTTGACTCAGTATTGGTTTGCAAGATAGCAAAAATGAGTAAGTCTAAGAAAACTAACAGTGACAGTGGATTGGGCTAAATAAATAGGTATCAACTTGCATTTAGTGAGCTTCTATATAGGTAGTAATATTTATTGCTTTTAATTTCCTTAGGGTGTAATCATGCCTGTGATGATGTAGGAAATGAAATTGTGGTTGATTGTTGAGAATATTGCTATCTAGAACACAGTGAAACAAATAGAAGTAGCTATGAAAGCCTCTCAGTAACCTGTGCTCATAACAGAAAGATGATGGGTAATAGCATTTATAGATTATTTTGATGTCGAGTCTAGGTTAGATGTAGAGTTGAGGATAAATGACATGAATGCTACTTTTTAAACTTGGGTCGTACACTTTTTTTTTGTTATGTACATGTAGGTGTCATTTAGAGAATTTTCAAGTGTTTGACAGCTGTCAAGAATTTTATTAGAGGGGCCAGGAAAATAGATCAGTAAAATAAGTGCCTGTCCGGTAAGCACAAAGACCTGAGTTTAATCCCCGGTCCCACAAAAATAAAACAAAAAAAAAAAGAATTTTATTAGAGTTGCTTATGCAAAAAAGAAGGGGGGGTGGCAGGGGAGATAGCTCCATGGCACAAGTGCCTGCTTGGCAAGTGCAAGGTTGTCAGTTTGAACCCTGGTCCCACAAAAAAAGAGTTGCTTATGCATACTCTAATAATTATGAGCACATGTCTGAATTATGACAAGTAATTGAACATTCAGAGTGTATCAGTAGATAAGTAAAACTAATATTTTATAACAGTGTTTCATCTGGATTTTTGTAGATGTGAAACTTGTGGTATAGAAGAAGCAAAGTACAAATGTCCACGCTGTATGCGATATTCCTGCAGGTAAACAGAACTTTCTACCGTATTACCTATATCTATATGCTTTTTACTTCAAAGTGTAAAAGTATTTCTCTTCTTTGTTTCTTTAGCTTGCCCTGTGTGAAGAAACACAAAGCAGAACTGACATGCAATGGAATTCGAGATAAAACCGCTTATGTTTCAATACAAGAGTTTACGGAAATGAACCTCCTAAGTGGTAAGCCATTTTATGCACAGCAGATGAAGGCTTCCTGGCAATTGATACATGTCACTGGCTTAGTTTTCTATTCTGAAAATTTTAGATTACCGATTTTTGGAAGATGTGGCAAGAACAGCTGACCATATTTCCAGAGATGCTCTTTTGAAAAAGCCAATAAGCAATAAACATGTAAGTATTCTAATCTCTTCTAGTGAGAATTCCCTCCAGTTAGATTCTTTTTTTTTTTTTTTTTTCCTTCAACTTAACCACAATCAATGGGCCATTCTGATTATTACAAATACAACAGTGAGTGGGAGAGATAAGATAATGGGAGAGAAAAGATGTATAGAGGAAGAATTTTAATTTTAGATAGCATTAAATATGTAGAAAATAAAGGTTGAGAGGATGAAGTGAATGAAAATGGTATTTATTGATGAAATGTTGCCAGAAGTTTGTTTTCAAGAGAAGCTTCTCTGAGAAATGATACTTAAACATTCAGGTTTCGGGAAGAGGAGGGAAAAAAGTAACAAGCATACATGTGGAGGAAGACTAAGCCATGTAGAGACAAAAGCAGAACTAAAAACCTAAGTCAAGAATGAGATCAATATGTGTGAGGAATTAAAAGAAGAATGGTGACTGAAGCAAACTGTAGAGAATATTCAACATGAAGATAGAGAAACTAGTAAGGATTCTCAGTATATTCTAAGTGAATGTAGAATTCCCAGCAGTATTTTGAGCAGGTTTACTTTTTGAAACACCACTATTCCTGCTGTGTGTTCCAGGGGTTAAGAATGGAAGATTACAAACAAGGAGATGAGTTACAAGGTCCTGCAGTGTGGCTCATGGGAGAGATAGTGACATCTGAGTCATGCTGTTAGAATTAAGTGAGAAGTGATTAGATTCCAGTTCTGAAAGAACACTAACAAGACTTGCTGTCGTGATACACTTTATGTAGCCTTGCATCCACTTTTCATTTCTTAGGCACTTTTCAAAATTAAAGCTTTAATATTGGAAATGCTTCACAACTGGTATTCTAGAAATTTTTTAGTGTTATGATTGTCTCACATCACAGGATTCTGTTCATTTTCCACAGACCATTTAGTATTGGAGTTCAAAAACATACCTTTTTTGCCCATCCTTTTCTATATTGGTTGAGTCTGGCTTTTTTTTAGATCAGTTAATATTATTTTTCTTTTTTATCTTATTAATGTATTCTTTTGATTTTTGTTTTCTTTTTTCTTTTTTGGCCGACTCAGCCTGCCCCGAGGGCAAGGCTGGCACAGCATGTGGTGCCGGGGATCGAACTGCAGTACCTGAAGCCGCCCAAGCTTTCCCAAGCAGAGGCTTTAGACCACTGAGCCATCCCACCGGGCCCTATATTTTTGTTTTCTTTTAGCTCAGTGGTTCTCAACCTTTCTAACGCTATGACCCTGCAATACAGTTCCTCATGTTGTGGTGACCCCAAACCAAAAAATAATTTTGGTGGCTACATCAAAACTGTGATTTTGCTACAGTTATGATTCAGATTGTAAATACTTGATACGCATTATGTATTCTCATTGCTACAAATCAAACATAATTTAAACATAGTGATTAATCACAAAAACAATATTATATGTTGAGAAATACTTATTACTAATTCCAATATATAACATTTCATCATGGCATAGCATGGGTTTAAAAAGCCATCAGAAATATGTATTTTCCGATGGCTTTAGGCGACCCCTGTGTTTTGGTCATTCAACCCCCACCAGGGTCGAGACCCACAGGTTGAGAACTGCTATTCTAGCTTATTATTATATTCCCTTTCTAAAAGAATTCCTTAAGATATGTGATCAGGTTATTGTTGAATCTTCATTTATAGTATACTTCTTTACTCTTAATATGTAGTTCTTTATTAATGTATACATTCAAGAATATAAATGTCTACATCGAGGACAGCAATGTGTAATATAAAAACCATGCTTGAATACCTGTCATCTTGGTCTTCTGAATGTGTACTGTTTCTAATGTCATATCAATTATTACAATGCTCTTGTAAAACAGTTTTTAAAAAAAGATAAAAGAGACAGAAACAAAAAGTTAGGGTTTCTTGAAAGTGAGCAGTAATATGTAACCATACATCCAATCCTGCATAGCTGTATCTATTGGAATGAGCAGCAGATTTGATGATAGAAGTGGGATGATATACCAACCATTGTTGGTTAGCCGTTCTTGGTTTGAAAATCTATAGCATGTGTATTGTTGTGTGTTATCCTGTGTCTGCCTTTGTTTCTGATTTTTGTCCTTGCTTTTGTTTTTACTTTTCAAAATTAATTTTTTTTAAAAAAACACTATAAACTTCCCTCTTATGTATCCTACAAGTTTACCCCTTTACTTCTCTTGAGATTGCTTAGTTCAGCTTAAGTAGCTCTGATGGTCAATGGAATAGTTGCATAATAGAGTGTTTTATAATGTCCACTGGAATAGCTACTTTAATTAGGTCCTATGCCATGCCATACACTGTGGTTCCTTCCTTGAGTAAGCTGTCTGTCTAGTGGGGGTGGGGATATGTACCCAACTGTTAGGAAACTTCAAAAGTAAGGCAAAAAAAGTAAGGCAAGAATGTTAACTGAGAACCACTACACTAGAGTAGCTCATCAGTTGTATATTTTACTTGCATGTTCAAAGCTTTGAATTTAATTGTTCACATATCCCGAAAAACAAGCATCCCTGACGTTCTTCCTTTGACTTACAGATCAAATGGTTAAAAGCACAGACTGTGGAACTGATAGGCCCGCATTTTAATACAGATTCTATCGTTCAAAAACAACTATATATGAGGGGTTGGGGACATAGCTCTGTAGCATAAGTGCCTGCCTGGCAAGTGTAAGGTTGTGAGTTTGAACCCCAGTCCTGCAAAAATAAATAAATAAATAAATAAAAACAACTATATGATGTTAAATTTTCACTAGTTCTTGTTGCTTGGTCATTGGGCATGACCAAGTATATATGTCTCATAATGTTTTTATGAATATTGAATGAAATGTTATTTCTGAAACATACACACTAATCAGTATGCAGCTATGAGTGCACAACAATAATCTTCACTGATTGAACATGATTTTACTCATTACTGAATTGTACGCCATTTTAAGATTAATTTATCTGTTTTATCTTATTAGATGCAGTTTATGAAAAATCGTGCCCGAAGACAAGGTATTACCCTAAAACTTCTACCCAGTGGATTTAGTAAGAGGAAAGAAAATTCAACGCTTTTTGATAAGAGGTATGTTTCTAAATTAATATGCCAGGGATTTTCTTTTGCTTTGCTTTTTTCAATTGGGAACATCTTTTAAAGTGGTTTGTTGTGTAGCATTACTACACAAAATATAAATTTTAACCTATCAAGAATGACAGTGACTAGGGAGGTAGCTCGGCCACCTAAGCACCTGCCTGGCAAATGCAAGGTCCCAAAGCCCTGGAACCCTGAGCATACTGCGCTGGTTCCGAAACCACGCATGATGATGCATGCCTGTAACCCCAGTCCTGGGGACGTTGAGACAGGACTATCATCAGGAATCTGAACTGTGTAGTGAGACTTTGTATCCAAAACCAAAAAAGAAATGACAGATAACTTCAGTAGTTACAAATCATATGAGTAATAAAACTTGGAGCATGTAATGTATGTGTTTCCTTGATAGTCTTTGAGAAGCTTCCCAAAGGTCAGTGTATATAACAAATCACCTAGGTATGTTCTTGACTTAATTTTAGGAGATCTGGCTTGGAGTTGTATATTTCTAATGGGCCCTTTAGGAATGTTAACTGAGAACCATTCTTTGAGACAATGTTCTACAACACTTCTCAGTAGAAATTAAAAGTGTTCCTTGGAGGTCTGAGATGTTGTCAAAGTATTTCAGAAGCTTTAGAGACAAGGTAGTCAGAAGTACTGTACTATTTAAATTAAAAGCAGTTTAGCTGTTCTTGTTCTTCTAGATGGGAATTCTAGAAAGATTTCATTTAAAAGCTGGCTGTGGAGATTTTTAAAACATTAAAATTACAAATAATATCACAAAGATTAGTTTGCTGCTATTTTAAATATTGGGCCAGAAAAGCACAGGAATACAAAAAGAAGTAGAACTGCAAAGTAGGATGCCCACTGTATGTATGCTTTCCACATCTGTAGGTTTAACCAACTGCAAGTTGAAACTAAGCAAGAATAATCCAGGGGCTGGGGAAATAGCTCAGGGGCACAAGGGCCTGCTTGGCAAGTTCAAGGTCCTGAGTTTGATTCCAGGTTCTGGAAAAAAAAAAAAAAGAATAATCCAGCTTCATCATTAAACATGTACACACCTTTTTCTTTTTATCATTTTTTCACTAAACAATATAGTATAACAACTATTTACATTGATCAGGTGTTACAAATCCAAGTTGGGAGGATGTGCATAGGTCATATGCAAATGATGTGCCATTTTACAGAAGGGGCTTGAGCACCCACAGATTTTAGTGTTTGGGAGGGGTCTTGGAACCATAAGAAAGCTAAAATATATAACTAGCTTGAACTAGACTATTGGGTGATATCTTTAAGGAGTCATGATTATAATTCCCTTTTTTCTCTTGCTAGGGATAAAACCTAGGTCTTTATAGGTGCTATCACTGACCACCTATATCCCTCAGAAAAATTAATGTTGAAAAGCTAAGTGCACAAAGTCCTGAGTTCAATCTCTAGTACCAACAAAAATAAAAAATAAAAAGCTAATCACTGCACCCAGCTGTTTTGGCACACCTGTAATCCAAACTTTGGGGAGACTAAGGTAGATGATCACAAGTTCAGGCACATCCTGAACAACTTAGCAACAACCTCACTTAAAGTAAAAACAATATATCTTAGGGATGTAGCTCAGCAGAAAGACCCTAGTACTGCACACAAAGTGCCGCATAAAAAGAGTGTTTAATGGATAGTTGTTACTCTAGGTAGCAGGAGACATAATAGGTACCTTAGAAGAATACAGCCATTCTAACTAGGCATCCTTTATAAGAATTTTTGATCATATGAATATGAATCTATTAAAATCATACAAACTATATAGTATGCAAATTTTTCTAAACTTTGAGTAGTCAGATTTTAAATTTGAATTCACAAGAATATGCATAACAGCTTTAATTAATTAATTAACATTTATTTATTTATTTTGTCTTTTTGAGACAGGGTCTCAGTATGTAGTTCAGGTTGGCCTTGAGCTCACTTTTGTAGCCCAGGCTGGTCTTGAACTTGCACTGATTCTCCTGCCTCAGCCTCCCAAGTACTGGGATTACAGGCATGTGTCACCATGGCCAGCTTCATAACAGCTTTAATGAACAAAAGAGTAATAGATGCTTATATTAAGAATAAGTTGAGGGGCTTGTGAGTTAGCTCAGTTGTTTAAAGCGTTTGCTTGGATAAACTCAGTCAGGCGCAGAGGACCACAGTTCGATCCCCAGCTCCACATGCTGCACCAGACCTGCCCATAAAACAGCCTGAGCCAGCCAAAAAAGGAATAGTTTGAAGGGCTGGCCAGATAGTTCAGCGAACTAAAGTGCCTGCTCAGGCTGCTTAGGCAGGGACAGGAACCATAGTCCAATCCCCAGTTTGCTATGCCAGCCCCACCTCTGGGGCACAGTGAGCCAGAGACTGAGACTGGGCATAGTGGCAAGCTCCTGTTTGAGAGGCTGAAAACAAGAGGATCACTAGAAGTCTGATCTGTGTAGTGAGACTGTAGACCTTGTACTAAACACATAAAATAATAATAATAATAATAATAATAATAATAATAAGTTGAAGCAAAACAAATTTGAAGATAGCATCATGTAATACAGCAACTGTTGTTGAATTTCTATCACTGTGTTTAGTGAAATCTTTTGTTGTTTCTAATTCCTGTTTTCCTATTAAAAATGTGGGAATTGGGCCTGGCGGGATGGCTCAGTGGTCTGGAGCGCCTGCTTGGGAAAGCTTGGGCGGCTTCAGGGACCGCGGTTCGATCCCTGGCACAACATGCTGCACCAGCCCTCGGGGTGGGCTGAGCCGGCCATAAGGGTGAGTGAATAAACAAATAAAGGTTCTGAGGCAAGAAAAAAATAAATAAATAAATTTAAAAAAAAAAAAAAAATGTGGGAATTGAGGCCAGGCGTGGCAGTGCACACCTGTAATCCCAGCACTCGGGAGGCTGAGGCAGGAGGATTGGTGCGAGTTCGAGACCAGCCTGGAATACAAAAGTGAGCTCAACTGCATAGTGAGACCCTGTCTCAAAAAGACAAAAAAAAAAATGTGGGAATTAGATACAGACTATTAAGTCCAGTGGAAAGGTCCCCTGCTCATTTCAAAGCAGATCTTACAGTATTTTTTTTTAAAAAGTACTTTCAGAAAAAAAATGCTTTATCTTTCCATAAGGTTATAACTTTATGTTCACTTTTACTGCTTTTGTTTAGTTGTTGTGGTGGTTGTTGTTATTTTGTGGTACCAGGGATTGAACTCGGTCTCCCAAGCCCTTTCTTTCACTTACTGCTAACCAATAACTACTTGGAAAAAATACAGGAGATCTGTAAGAAAAGTACTACCAGTATTCTCTTATCTGTAATATCCTTATTTCTGTGTAAAAAACATTTCAAGTGTTGAGGGCTGGCCAGATAGCTCCGAGGACTAAAGCTCCTACTTAGGCAGACAGGGACGGGGGATTCGATCCCTAGAAACAGTGGTGTTTCAAAACGTAAACATGCTCAAAATACAGCTGGGAATTCTATATTCACTTAGAATATACGGGTTTCTCTAACTTCATGTTTCTTTAGTTTACTAGTTTCTCTAACTTCATGTTTAATATTCTGTACAATTTGCTTCGGTCACCATACTTCTCTTAATTCCTCACACATAC
Source organism: Myocastor coypus (assembly GCA_004027025.1). Taxonomy (NCBI): domain Eukaryota; kingdom Metazoa; phylum Chordata; class Mammalia; order Rodentia; family Myocastoridae; genus Myocastor; species Myocastor coypus. The sequence goes on along the minus strand of PVJA010020260.1, from coordinate 2,199 downwards.
TGATCTCATTCTTGACTTAGGTTTTATTGTTGTTCTGAATATCAGATATAAATGTGTAAGATATGTTTAAAAAAAATAACAAGTTATAAGAAATTCAAAGGAAAAAAGAAACATCAGGTTAAAAAAGGTTTTTTTAAAGCATGAACTGCTCCTTTCAAAAGACCAGCAGAAATCAACAATACAGTTATCCAGGGGCTGGAGAGATAGCTCAGGGGCACAAATGCCTGCCTGGCAGGTGCAAGGTCCTGAGTTCTATGCCCAGTTCCCCAAAAAAAGTTATCCAAACTATTCTGCATATATAGCTAAAAGCATCTTTTTCTCTTCTTCCATTTGTACTTTTTCTCATATCAGTTTTTCCTTCATGTTGAACAGTTTCTTGCCCTTTCACAGTATCTGTTGTACCTTTCAGATTTCATTCTTTCAGGTTCTCACACTAGCGAAATAATACCATGTTTGAACATGTGGATCTGATTTTTTCACTTACTAATATAGTCTCTAGCTGCATCCATTTATCTACAAAAGCCTTGAATTTATCTTTTTTTATAGCTGAATAATACTGTATTATGTAAAAATACCTTACATTTTTACCCATTCCTCAGTGAATGGGTATTTATGTTGTTTTTAAGATTTAGCTATGACAGACTGTGCTGCTATAAACATAGGTACACATATATCACTGTGATATGATGATTTCAGTTCTTTTGGGAAAATATCTAGGAGGTGAATAGCTGACTTGAATGAGACCTCCAATCTTACCTTTTTGGGAAATCTTCATGTGAATTTCTGTAGTGGTTATACCAGTTTGTAATCCCACCAACAATGGAAAAGGGTTCCTTTTTCCCCACAGCCTCTCCAGCACTTGTTATTGATTGACTTCTTAATGATAGCCATTCCTTCTGGTGTAAGATAGTATGATAGAATCTCTGCATTGACTTAATTTGCATCTGTGGCAGGGAGACAGCTCAGTGGCAGAAGCACCTGCCCTGCAAGTGCAAGCTCCTGAGTTCGCTTCCTGGCACAAAAAAAAAAAAAAAGTTGATTTAATTTGCATCTCTTGAATGACTAATGACTTTAACATTTTTTTCATATACTTATTTATATCTTCCTCAGAGAAGTGTATATTCATTTCAGATGCCCATTTTTGGATTGGGTCTTTGAATTTCGGAGGCCTAATTTTTTTAAAAAATTATTTGTATGTTCTAGATAGGAGTCCTTTGACTCCTGGACAATCTGCCATAATTGTCTCCCACTTAATGGGTTTTCTTATTCTGTTGGTGATTTCTTTTGATATGCAGAAACTTTTCAAAAAGATAAGATCCCAATTGCTGATTCTTTGCAGTATTTCTCATGCAGTTTTATTTTTGTACATGAATTCCTTATATACCCCTATGTCCTTTAAGATTTCTACTTTCTTTTCCAGAAGATTTAGTGTTTCACCTTTAATATTTAAATCTTTGATCCACTTTAACTGTAATTTTGTGCATGGTGATAGGCTCGAGTCTATTTTAAGCCTTCTATATGTGGCAAGTCAGTATTTCCATAACCAGTTACTAAAGAGGCTAGCTATCATTTTTCCAATGAAGATGTTTGGCCTTTGTCAAAAATAAGGTGGCTGAGTGTACTTGTGGTTGTGTCTACACCTTCTAATCATTCCATTAATACTCAGGTCTTATTTTGGGGGTTTTTTGTTTTGTTTTGGTTTGGTTTTTTGCCAGTACCATTCTGATTTTATCACAGTAGCTTTGTAGTATAATTTCAAGTCAGGAATTGTGATACCTCCTGCCTTTTCTTTGTTACGCAGGATTGCTTTTGCTATTCTAGATCTCTTCTGGTTCCAGATGAATTTTAAGAATTTTTTTTTTAGGTCTGTGAGGTATACTAATGGTATTTTAATTAGAATTGCATTGAATCTGTATAACAGTTTTAGGAGTATGACCATTTTCACAATGTTGGTTCTTCCTGTTTAGGAGCAAGGAATATCCATTTCCTGAAATTCTCTTTAGTATCTTTTTTTCAAAGTATCATGATTTTTTTCTGTTTCAATCTTTTCCTTCCTTTGTGAGATTGATTCCTAAGTATTTCATTTTGGGGGTGTTGCTGTGAAATGCATGGTTTCCATAATTTCTGTCTCAGTGTATTTGTTATTTCTATATATAAATGCTACTGATTTTTTTTTTTTCCTGGTTTTTTTTTTTTTTT
>PVJA010020259.1:0-37190 GCA_004027025.1 Myocastor coypus | reverse complement strand
CAGCTCATGGGAAGAATCTGGTCCAAAGTCACAAATTGTTTTGGCTTCACCGTTGTCATATGGGAAATTACCTTGATACAATGGCATATTATCAGGTGAACTCTCCTACAATAAAACCTATACTTCCTAGACCCAGATGTAGTTAGGTATGGCCATGTCACTGACTTCTGGCCAATAGGAGATAAGCAGAAGTGACATAGAGCAGAGAAATTTTTGCTAACATCTAAACTCCAATTGTTCTGTTTCATAAAACAAACACTGACATTGTCTGTTCCTATTGATTTGGTGCTTTAGCTGGGGCATTTTACCTGTCATGTGAAGGTTTAGGTTTATGGAGGAAATGTCTCAGTATGTTGTTTTCCCATTACACAGTCAGTCCCCTCAGAGCATGGTAGACAGTCAACTCTAAGGACAGGCTGATGGCTCTGGTAGTCTAATGCAAGGCTGCCCTACAGCCTGTGTCTTGTGTGTTATCTCATTAAATACTGAGCCATGTTTATTGGCCTTTGTTTCCAGGACAGCCTTTCATGAGAAACCTTTTTTTCCTGGTCCTGAGGGATCAGTTCTCTGGCCATTATGAGACTCGTGTTTGGCACTGCTCAGATCAACAAGATACAGGGGCTCATTTTTGAGGCTTTATGCCTTTTCATGTAATGTGAGAGTGGTCTTTCAAGGCAGAGAGGAGCTGAGGTCATCTACTTTTCACTCATCATTACAGATCTTAGGACCAGCATAGATTTACTTTTATCAATAAAAAATAAATGAATACAAAGCAGGGAGAAGAGTACCCTCCATGGTGCCTGGCCACCCATTTAGCTATAAGACTTTCTGACCAATGGTGCATTCTATTTTTTTTAACTTAATGGTGCATTCTAGAAGACACATTCTCATCACAGGTCCTGAAAAAGTCTTAGGGCACATGTTGTGCCCTGCACTCAGCACAGCTGAGGCTATTGGTAGCAAGCCCAGTATCCCCAGAGCAGGCTGCAACACCCCTCTCTCCACCCTGGGTTAAGTCTACAGCAGCACTCAATTTCTTTTCGTTTAGGGTAACAAATGTGTTTTTAAATAAGCACTTCCTCAATAACAGCTACCCACATCTAAACTATATTTAAGTTGAAATTTCAAAGCCAAGCCACTTTCTAAGCAACTATAATATACTTACCAAGATTGTTATTAAAGATGGTATTTGAAGAATCTCACTGTGTTGAATTAAGATTTCTGCTGCTTACAAGGAGAGGTGCCAAGGGTAGAGAGAGTGCAGATATGCAAGCACTTTAGATATCGTATATTATTTTAAAAATATAGCATGGTACTGTCCTCATTGCTTGGGTTAGGGGTAAATGCATGTCAGTTCTAGGTCTTTCCTTGCCTTCTGTGAAGCGTGAGAAATGCAAAGTAGTGAGAATTCTTTTTATCTTCTGTAGGGGACAAGATTATTTTAATTAACTCTGAAAAAAAAAATGTGTGCTGGAGAAGTAACAGGTATTTTGAGTAACAGATGTTTTGTCCTTAGGGAAAGAATATGGCAAAGCTGATTCAAGGTGGCTTTATCTTGATCCCACCATTGTGTCTGTGGAAATTTTGACTGCTGTCCTGGATGGGTTTCTGGCATTGGTCCTTATTTATGCCATAGTCAAAGAGAAATATTACAGGTAAGTGTTTTTCCTCTGTGGGGCTGAAAAGGAGAGAAACATTAGCTGTCCTAATGGCTAAGTAATGTTTAAAACAAGCTGTGACTCTACTTATTTCTGAGGTAAAAGTAGACTAGAAATGAAAATTGTTTGATATTAGGTAAGGATCATGGTGTCACTAGGATAATTTTGTACCATTTGAAATAAAAGATAGCAGAAATAAGATTCTGTAGCACCATTCTTGCTTCTACAGGCAGTGTTGGATGACTGACCACTGTATTAGCTCCTTTCCCATCTCAAGAACAAAATACCTGACACCTAAAGCTTAAAGAAGAGATTGACTTGGTTCATGGCTTTCAGTGATTCAGGGCATGCATGTTCAGCTGGCTCCAAGGCACACATGGCAGGGTGGCAAAGGGTGGTAGAAGAAAGCTGCTCCACTTGTGGCAGCCAGAAAGCATACAGTGAGAAAGGGGAGGCTGAAGACAAGAATGCACCCGCCCAGGCTGGGCAAAGTGGTGCACACTTGTAATCTCAATGCTTTGGAGCCTGGGGTAGGAGGACCGACACAAGTTCAAGGCTAGCCAGGACTACCTAGTAAGTTCAGGACCACCCTGAAATGCATGGTGAGACTCTGTCTCAAAACAAGAAAACAAAAGCTGGAAGTGGTGGGGCATGCTTGCAATCCCAGCACTTGCGAGGTTGAGGCGGAGGACTGCCATGAGTTTGAGACCAGCCTTGGCTATGTAGTGAGTTCAAGGTCAGCATAAGCTGCATAAAAAAGAACCTGCCTAAAAAGAAAGAAAGAAAGAAAAAATAAGCCCACCCTTCCAAATCATTCTCCTGGTGACCCACTTCCAGCCAGGCCCCACCTCCTAACAGCACATTCAGGTGTGAATTCATCAGTGAATTAATATCTCCATGATCCAATTCAAAAACCCCACCTCTGAACACATGAGACTTTTAGAAGACAATTTTGGTCTAAATCATGACAAACACCACTATTGGAGACAGAAAAGCATAGTATTTCCATCTTCTTTCCCCAAAATTACTTTGAGAAACACCTATCCCACTTGACGTAGAGTAAATTCCGCTGCATACTTCTGAGCTACACATGAAAGATGAATAAGAGATCTTTTCAGAAGCAGGTTGTAGAGGGCATAGGAAGGCAAACGGTGGAAATAAGGAGGAAGCTGAAAAATTAACTGTGCTCTGAGTCAGACTCAAAGGTCCTAAACTCACCTCCTTCTTTCCCTTTTCTTTCCTTCTGAGGGACAGGGGGGCTTGGGATGGCAATCCTGGGCATGGTTCACAAAAACAGTGTGTGGTAGCACAACTGCATTCTACTTTCTACTGTCTTACATTGAGGAAGTGTAAAACTTCATTAGAAAATATCAGATTTGGAAGAGGCCTTGAAGGCCACTTAATCCACTTTTAGCTTACCCATTTTTCAAATAATTAGTGGTAAAAAAAAAATTAAGCTTATCCTTGGTGCCTTAACAGTTTTGGTTGCACGACCAGACTGCAGATTTGCTACATGCACCTGTTATCAGAGATGTTTATATTTGCATCATAGAGTATTCACTATGTGTCAGGCACAGTGTTTGGCCCTCTATCTACTCATCTCATTCAGTCTCTGCAGCACTCTTTGGGGCAACTTCAGAGAGGGGTTTGCCACAAAGACTGCAGCAAAGGCTGCCCTTAGAAAACATGTCCTAATGCAGGGTGCAAACGGTGTCGAGGTGGCAGTTTCATTCTTTGTTTCTTTCTCTCCAACAGGCATTTCCTACAGGTTACCCTGTGTGTATGTGAACTATATGGTGACTGGATGACTTTCTGCCCAGAGTGGCTTAGCGGAAGCCCTAACCTCAATACCAACAGTTGGCTGTACTTTTGGGTCTACCTAGTATTTTTTAATGGTGTGTGGGTTCTAATTCCAGGACTGCTGCTATGGCAGTCATGGCTGGAACTCAAGAAAATGCATCATAAAGGAACTGTTACAGGGAAAAAGTCCTGGTAAATTTTCAAAATCATAAATACTACTCTCTGTCACTGTCTCTCTGTCTCTGTCTCTCTGTCTCTGTCTCTGTCTCTCTCTCTCCCCCCTGCATGCATGCATGCGCACGCATGCTTTTTTTACTCAGGACCTTGTGCTTGCCTGGTAGGTACTGCTGTCTTTCTTTGTCTATTTATTTTTATGGCTGGCTCAGCCTGCCCTGAGGGCAGGGCTGGCACAGTATGTGGTGCCGGGGATCGAACTGTGGTCCCTGCAGCTGCCTAAGCTTTCCTAAGCAGGCTCTTTAGACCACTGAGCCATCCTGCCAGGCCAACTTCTGTCTTTCTTTAAGAGCCAGCATCTGCAGGGCCTTTCCAGAACTGTAGAAAAGGGACAGAGTGAAGAGAATTCATTTCAAATTTACCTTATAATACTTATAATAACATCACATAATTTCTTGTCTTGTAGCTGGTATTAATTGACCATATTAATAAAGCCAATTGTAGTAGAACATTGTAGAAAGTGTTTTATTAATTTTTATTCAAAAGAACCTATTGCTACCTCTTTTAATGTTTCAGTAAATGTTTGGTTACCTAAAACCAGAATAAAATGAGTGCTTCTGTTTTACATTTGTATTTTTCCAAATTTGTGAATCCAACAGAACCATAGTAGTACAAACTTATGAGGTTGACTCCTTGTGTGTAAGTGTAGGGGCCCCACAGATAGATAAATGGTTTGTCTGTCCCTTTTTCATGGGGGACTATTTGAGATACCTTATAGGAATATATATTATAATTAAAAAATAAATCAGGAAATGGGATGCAGGTAAGATAAGAGTAAAAAACAGTAAGGTGAACATGAAGTTAACATGCAAAATGTTAGCGTTCTGCATAATCAGCCGAAGTGAAACACAGCTTTGGCACTTACTCTTAGTACCTAGAGGAAAACATGGTGACATTAGGTCTCAGAAAACTCAAGTCCCAGGAGATGATTACAGTAGCTTTCTCTATAGTTGAGAGCATGTATTCACATTAACTTGTTCAGTAACTGCCTTGCTTACTAGACCTAAAGCTCACAGAGGTATCCTCTGCCCAGAAAAGTGTCTAGCACATCAGCCAATGCTGTAGCTCACACAGCTAAGTCTGTCTGCACCCTACCCTCCTCTACCTGGCTGCTGCACCTTGGATCTGGGATGTCCCCCAGCGGCCACGTATTGAAGGCTTAGTCACCAGCCTGTGACACTACTGAGAGATGGCAGAACCTTTAAGAGGTAGGGAAGGAAGTTAGGTGGTTAGAAGACGAGCCCTTGAAAGGGCTACTGTACTGATGCTTTCAGTGACGCAGGCAACCTGCTGTGGCACACATGCCACAGGTTTGCTACCTTCTCGGGCGCTTCCTGGCTACCATGAACATCTTTGCACACCACACCTACCTGCCATGATGTTTAGGCTACCACAGGCCCAAAGTAACAGGTGTCATGGTCTGAAATCTCTGAAATAGGCCCAAATAAGCCTGTCCACTGTTCACATTACTTACCTTGGTATCTGTCACAGGAACAGAAAGTTACTCACTCCAGAGACCTTGGGCTGTGAACCTGGATGCAAGTTGCTTTCGCTTGTCCCTGGACTTGAGGAATTTTTAGAAAGGGAAAACAGAGGCAAGCTCCCAAATTTATCCTGTACTGAAAAGCAAGGTGATGACCAAGTGAGTTTGTGTATTATGTTCCATTTCCTGGCTACTAAAAAGTGAGTGGAATGGCAGAATAAAGGGTGTGTGGTCACCTGGAAGTCACCCCTAGAAGTTTGACCATGTACTTGTACCTTGTAAACCCAGAAATCGTGGGCTCACATGGTAGCGTTACTTATTATAACTTCAAACTGGAAACAACTTGAGCGAATGCACACCCATCACACACATACACAGGTGGTAACTTCAAACACTGAGTTACAAACCAGCAAAGAAAGTTGTTACTCAGAGCAATGTGGGTGAATTTCACAGGCATCATAAATGAAGACTGGGCTAAAAAATGCATAGTGTATGATGTAATTGACATAAATTTAAAAATAGACACAGGTGGAATATCTCTGATCCAGAGTGTTTGGGAATGATCCCAGATATCAGAGGTTTTCAGATGTGGGGATATGTGCATATTCTAGGCAAGCCACCCTAGTCCAAAATAATTGAAAATCTTTAGATTTTGGACTTTAGGTTAGGAATACTCAGTGTGGAGCTGAGGAGATAGCTCAGTGGTTTAAGTGTCTGCCTGGCAAGCCCAAGGGCCAGAGTTTGATCCTGGGCACCACATGCCATACCAGCCCCACACCATACAGGCCCCCAAACCAGGCATGGTGGTGCACATTTATAATCCCAGAACTGGGGAGGCTGACACAGGAGGATCATGATGAGTCTAAGCTTTGTAGCAAGAACCCGTACCAAATAAATAAATAAATAATTTTTTTTAAAAAAAGAATACACAGTGTGTAAAACTAATACATGGTATCAGAAATCAGGATAGAGGTGACCTTTATAGAAGAGATGGAGGGAGTAGTGGGACAAACTCATGAAGGAAGTTCTGAGGTGTTCTATTTCCCATTTGTACGATAGTTATAACTAATTGTGAAAATGTCATACCATCTTAGTTACTTTTCTCCTTGCCGAGACAAAATACTCACCGCCTGAAATTAAAGGAGGAAGCGTTTATTTCAGCCCAGAGTTTATAGAGGTTTCAGTCTAAAGTCAGGGCAGACAGGGCAGCATGGTAGAGGGGGAATAGTCCATGGCAGGCAGGAGACAGTAAAGCAGTGAAGCAGCGGCAGCAACACCCGAGCTGTGGGCTTCCTTCTGCCCTTTATCCCATTCAGGCTGTAGCCATTTTGGGTGGTGCCACCATACCATTAGCCACACCCAGCACTGTGCTAATTTCAATCAGTGGACTCACTTAGGAGCACACATCCTTAACCTCAGGATCACGCACCGTAGCTCTAGCAGCATGAGCACGTGAGGCTGGAGGTAGGGAGCTAGGTATTACTCGTAGCATGTACTCTTACAAATTCTCTCTCTCTCTCTCTCTCTCTCTCTCTCTCTCTCTATATATATATATATATATATATATATATATATATATGCACTTTTTTCACTTCATTTTGAAGAGTTTATTTTAAAAACACTTCTGGCATTTGAACCCTAAAAATGTCTGCAGTGGATCCTCACATACAGTTTCTGCTGTGTCCTTGACAACAGATTTAGTACAGCCTGGACTTTCTAAGAATGTCCTGCTGCAGCCAGACAGGCATGAATGCAGGAAGCTGGCTGAGCCTCTCTTAAGTGATCACTCAGTGTTTCTAGTCTTTGCCCTCTGCTGACCTTGCCCCACCCAGGGATCAACCGAGTGGAGCAGGCCAGATGGGCTGCAGACCCCAGGCAGTCCCAAAAGCATGATTTCTCTGAACTGGGCCTTTGCTGAACACTGAATGGGAGAGCAGGAGGATTACAGACTGACAGGAACTTGGAGTACAGATCCACTCTACTGCCAAGCTGGGGCAGATCTAAATGTTTCCTCAATTACGTAGGCAAGCTAGGAGAAGGGTAGGTGTCCCAAAATGAGAGTTGAGGTGCCTAATAGGTCACTGTAAATAGAAGCCTCTGCCCCTGTCACAGGGAAGTGGGAACAAGCTGACAGAGACAATATCAGGTGTCATTGATTCTTGGATGGAACTTTCTCCACACATTTTAACATTTAAAAAGTTTGGATGCATTTTACAGCCTATGTGTCACAATTTAGTTGGCAGTGATGTTGTGTTTCAGAAACTTGCTATGTCTCCTGTTGAGGCCCTTGGAGAATGGATGGGCCAAGGCTCTCCTTCCAGGGTGTTTCCCTTTTCTTTTCTTTCTTTTTTTTTCTAAATTATTATTTTATTTTATTTTGAAGAGTAAAAACAAAAGCAAGAGCAAGAATTAGAAACAAAGACAGAAGCAGGGTAACATACAACAATACATATGTTACAGATTTTCAAAACAAGAATAGCCGATTAACAATGGTTGATATATTATCTATTTTTATCATCAAGTCTGTTGCTCAGATGAACAGGCATAGTTATGTAAGAATGGATGTATGATTGAATATCACCACTTGCTTTCAAGAAATCTTAAAGTTTTATTCTTGTCTCTTTTTTCTTTTATTACCTTTTAAAAATTATTTTAAAAAGAGTATAGCAATAATTGATATAACATTAGAAACTATGTAGGGATCTGTTGTCCTTACTGCGAATAGTTCTACCCTGGGGAGACACAGCAGTAGGAATGAGAAAGATAGACAGGAAGATGAAAAGCTGGGCTAGGTGGTCGTTAGCCTGCCTGATGGGCAAGAGTAACTCAACACACACAAAAATGATCCTTTATTTATACTTCTGCAAAGTTTGCATCACATGACACAAGGCTGCCCAGTAATCAATAACTGGCCTGAACCAGACAGTATACTTTTCTCAACAGGATGTTTTTCTCAGCACTGGGGTAGCTTCCTGCTCCAGGCAGGGAGGCCCAATGCCATCTACACATGCTTGATCAATTTCCTGGCTTCCTTCGGCTCCCAACAAAATAGTACGTAGTTAGAAGGCCAAGATGACAGGAATTCAAGCATGGTTTTTGCATTACATACTGCTGTTCTTAGTATGGTTGCTTAGTTCTCAGATATCAACAAAAAGAGTTTAGTCAAGATAAAAACTCTACACATTAACTGCTATTTAAAAAAAAAAAACTGGTAGAAATTCTTAGTACAATCACTTTAGCCATCCTATATATATATATATATATATATATATATATATATATATATATATATACTTGCATATTTTCTCCCTATCTTTTCTCCTTTCTCTCCCCTTCATTGTTTAATCCTTAAATTGCTTCTTTCCATTTTACTGTATCTGTTATAACTTTCAAGTTTTATTCCCTTTTCAAGCCTTGGTATTTCCCAACACTTGGAGGTGATCCTTAGTTTCAGTTTATTATCATACTTGTGCTGCCAAAGGGAGTGCAAGTTTGAGTTTATTCCAAAGAATAAGCATTGCTTGAGACCTTATTCCTTGTTTACTTCCCTTCCTCCCCACCGTACTTATTGCCTGGGAACCAGTGATGGTCCATGAGTGGCTGCTGCTGTAGGTCGTGAGGTTTCTGCCCTCCCACCCACTGGCCCCAGGATTACTTATGCTGTAAGTTTCCCGCAAATGCTTCCTTTCCAGATAATATTCCAGCAGATGGAACCATTACTCATCTAAAAAAAAAAGTCTAAATCATGACATTTCCTTGTATTTCACTATATCAGCTCTGCCACTCCTGAATACTAGTATGAGAGTCTAAGAGAAGTCTCTAAATTGCAGTGTGAAAACTTTAAAAGAAAGTTTTATCAAAGAAACCTTGATGCAGACTAAGATGCAAAACCTCTGGAGAAGAATCCTTTGTCTTTCTTTTAGAAGTATTATTAAGGGGTCACAGAGATAGCTGGATGGCCTAAGCACCTGCCTGACAAGCACAAGGACCAGACCCTAGATTTTTTAAAATTTAAAATAAAATAAAAATGTTATTAAAGTCTATGTGCTCTTATTTTTGTCTGTTTTGAAGGCAGGAATTTGACTCCAAAGAGACATCATAGAGGTAAAAAAAAAAAAAAGGTATACATAGTGATCCAGGTGTGGTGGCACATGCTCAGGAGGCTGAGGCAAGAGGATCACCATGAGTTCAAAGCCAGCCTGGACTACATGGTAAGTTCAAAACCAGCTTGAATTACAGAATAAGGCCCTGTCTAAACAAACAAACAAAACAAAACTGTGCAAAGAGAATAATTGGGCAAAACTTTGAGTGAAGAAGTTATGTGATGGTCCCTAATTTTAACTAAATGAACTCAAGGCACAGTATGTGGAGCACCTGGCAGGCAGGCTTAGGCAGACATGGGAGGCAGCCTCCTCCACTCACTTCCCTGAGGACACTTACGCCATCTCCCCATTCCCATGGCCTCCAGCAGTCAGAGATCCCTGCAGACCCCAGACCTAGCAGTAGCCTCTTCCCACCACTTCACTGTAGGACATAAGTCACATCCTAATGGAGCAACCATTAGGGCTTAAGGCCAATGTTGGTTTGATGCATTGCTCTTTCTCAATACATCTATATTTTAAAAATTTAGCTGAGGCGTTATATGCCTGAAATCCCAGCACTTTGGAGGCTGAGGTAGGAGGACCACTGAGAGTCTGAGGCCATCACAGTGAGCTCAAGGCCGACCGCCAACCTGTACTACAGACCTGAACTATATAGCAAGGCCCTATCTAGGAAGAAAAAAAAAAAAAAAGCTTTACTACAGGAGCTGTGTGTTGCTCTTGCAGAGCATGTTTGAACCTTTAGGTTGTATGTCCAGCACTGAAAAAAAAGATCACTATGTAATTGATATACATTTATTACTGCAAAAGGAAAATTCTATGGAAAGAGAAAGAAAGCAAGCTGGTGCATGCCTGCAGCCCTAGCTACTCAGGACATTGGGGTGAGTGTCGCGTGATCCCACAGATTCTGAGGGCAACAGGGCAGCATAGTGAAAGTAGGTCCTGTCTTGAAAGAAAGAAAAAAACAAAGAAAAGCAAAAAAAAAGAAAAGCAATAAATGAATAAAAATAAAAGAAAAAGGTACTACCACATATCACCATAAAGGATCATGATTACAAACTTAGTTTCTAGGTTTTTTTTTTAGCGTTTTCCTGCACATGCCTTAGTGTCTGGGGAGGCACCTGACAAAAGACTTTATGCGCCTTTCTTCCTCCTGCCTTCTCTCTCTCTCCCTTGTCCTAACCTTATCATTTTTGAAGTAGTGGCTCTTACGTATCCACACAAAACAAACTGAATAGTACTGCAGAAAATGCCTTCATTCCTGAGAAATTTGTACACTTAACAGAGATTGGTTGGTAGCAGTTATTATTTGTTTTTGAAAACCAGTTTCCCTAGAAGCTTATGTTGACATAGATCAAGTTGACATTTTAAATACTTGCTTGTGGGGCCTAGTGGTGAATGCCTGTAAACCCAGCATTTAGGAGGCTGAGGCAAGAGGATCACCCCAAGTTTGAGGCCAGCCTGGGCTACATAGCAAGTTCAAAGCCAGCCTGGAAGACATAGGGAGGCCCTGCTTAAATAAGTATCTGGCTGACCACCTCCCAATTCTTAAAGGACTGAGCACGCCCATCTCACTTGCATAAGGCACTATGCTATACATGCTCTCAGTATCTAATGTTTTCTCTTCCTGAAGCCTCTCTCTGTTGTCCCAGAGCCAGTGAGGGAGGGACTGAGTTCTTAAAGTCCTTGTCTGAAGCCGGGCCTGGCAGTAGAGACCTGTGTTCTCAATTTTTTGGGAAACTGAGGCAAGAAGATTCAAAGTTCAGGGCCAACCTAAGCAGTTAGGGAGATCCTGTCTCAAAAACAAAATGCTGGGGATATAGCTCACTGTGGAAACCCAGATCCTGAGTTTAATCCCCAGTACTTCCCCAGCACAAAGTCCTTTCCTGTGTCACTCAAGGGGCTCTGGGTGGTATTCCATTACATTTTTGGACATCTACCTTCCCAGCTCCACAGGAGCCTCTTCTAGCCACTCTTTGGAGGCCCAGACTCTCAGACTGCTTAAAAGGGCCTTGAGGAGTCCAGGTTATAAACAAGGAAGTGGAGGCACCTGAATTAGATCAACTGCCCAAAGCTACCTGGCCTTTCAGTGAGCTGATCCTATACACTCAAAAGTGCCCTTTCCGTGCCATTGTCACGCTGCCAGGGGCCTATAGACTATGAAAACGATTCACTTTTGTGCACTTTTTATGCTTCAAAGTTAAACTGAGTACATTTCTGATCCTCTGGACTATTGGTTGTGCTGAGGTAGCCGCTCAGTTTCATTATTTGGTTTTGTGTACGTGTGTGATTCTGTTTGTATTTTTCACTGCTTGGACGAAGTAATTGAGTGACCGCAGTCACTTGGGGTTTTTCGAGGAAACACTCTCAGAAGTCTGCTTTTTGTCAAATGTAATGTTCTGTTATACAGCGCTGCTTTGTGCTCCCCGCAAATGAGTACTTCTGTATTTTAACAAGAAGTAAGCTAGAAATTCTGCCTTTGCTTCTCAGTTACGACTCATGGTCATTGTGTTAGGAGTGAAGGGGAGCGGATCGTTGGCATTTCCTTGCTGTACTTTGAGAGCCAGCCTGGTTTTGCTCACTGGAGTGTGTACTAATTATCAAGTACTGCAAGTAGTGAATCGGTTATCTGTCCTGGGAGCGGGCCACCTATGTTCATAGTCCTTGTAACAGTGACATCTAGTGGCGATGAGGTAGTAGGACAGCAGTTAGCCAGCTGATCGTGGATTCTGGAGCTGACCTTATTTTATTTATTTATGTATGTATTTATTTATTTGTTTATTTATTTATTTATTTGCGGGACCGGGGTTTGAACTCATCACCTTGTACTTGGCAGGCTGGCACTTGTGCCATGGAGCTATCTCCCCATCCCCGAGCTGACCTTATTCTATAGAGTAAGGCACCTGCCTGTGTGGCCTTGGGAGCCACTATCCTATTCTGGAGCCACTGACACATCCCCACCCACGCATGCACACCCAATAACACCGGCTTTGATCACTCCACGCCCAGCACCCACCTGGCACCTCTGGACCTGCGAGGTGGGGGCCTCTTTCTCAGAGCTGTCCCCCCTCCCTTACCCCCCACCCCCCGCAGCTCCCAGAGCAGGTAGGCTGTGCAGAGCCACCTGGGTGGGAAGAAGGAAACTTAACCTAACGGGTCTGTGCCCGATGCCATGTTAGGCCAGGCTTGGCCCAGGTCCTGGTGCTGGGAGGCCAGTGATTTATTACCTCCCTGCGCAGCAGGTGGTCAGGGTATTTTTAGCGTATGCAGCCTTGCTGACGCGTGGAGGGTGAGATCTGAAGGCAACTGCACCTCCAAGGTCTGAGTTCAAAACCCTCACATATTGGGACTTGTCCCTGACTCAACTTGACTTTCCAGCCCCTGGTGCAGGGCTGCCCACTCTAAAGTCTTTTCACACCTACTGCTTTTCTCTTTTCCCTAAGGTTAAAAGAACCTAGGGAAAGTGAATCTTTAGGATGCTGGTTTGTTCAGCATGTAGGAAAGGGGCCGGGTGTTGTTAATGGCCTGAACATGTATGCATTCCACTTCAAAGCACTTTTCTGTTTATTTTATTATTATTGGACCCTCACATTAATCCCTGAACCCTGTGGCCCAGGGTTATCAACTTCCTTCTACTGGAGAAGAATCTGGCAATGAAAAATGAGCAGCCTGTCTAATATCATGGCCCAGATGGCAGAACCTGAAGCCGAGCTGCCTGAGAGGGGCAGAAGGGGCTGGAGAACAGCCATGTCACCCAGCAGGGCTGAATTAGGACCACTGTGCACATCACAGGGCCAACTCTGGGAAAGCTGTGGGACTGATCCCCAGCCATCTAAGCCAAAACTGTGCTCCTGACGCTTAGCACATGTAGCTACGAGGATGAGCACATATTAAACACTCAATGCTGGGCCAGCCAGATAGCTCAGCAGATTAACATGCCTGCTCAGGCAAACTCAGTAACCCGGGTTCAATCCCCGTGCAGTGCTGGCCCTGCCCCCAGGACTCCCTGAGATGGTGACTGAGAGTGGGCGTAGTGGCGTGCACCTGTAATCCCAGTGCTTGGGAGGCTGAAAACAGGAGGATCACTATAAATCTGATATGATCTGTGTAGTGAGACCCTGTATGAAATACACACACACTCACACACACACACACACACACATACACACACACACATACAATGCATCATTTTCCCCACTCACCTAACATAGGAGTCAGTCAGCATAGGTCCTCAGTGTGTGACACTCTCACCATCTTCCTAGGAGGGACGATCTCAGAGCCAACTATAAAATATGTTGGGGCAGCCAGGCGTGGTGGCACATGCCTGTAATCCTAGCTCTTGGGAGGCTGAGACAGGAGGATCGGTGTGAGTTCAAGACCAGCCTGGGCTACGAAAGTGAGCTCAAGGCCAGCTTGAAAAGCATAGCGAGACCCTGTCTCAAAAAGACAAAAAAAAAAAAAAAAAAAAAAAAAAAAAAAAAAAAAAAAAAAAAAAAATTGGGGCCTGGAATGTAGGCCCAGCTCTGTAACTCTAGCAGTCTAGAAGGCTGAAACAGGAGTATCAAATCCTTGAGCTCAGCCTAGGCAACTTAGTGAGACCTTGTCTCAGAAACTGAAAAAGTCCTGGAGATATAGCTCAGTGTGAAGGTCCAGGGTTCAATTCCAAGTATCAAAACAGCCCCCTCCCCCAATGGTGGTATGCTCAGGGCTGGAGAAGAAGTTACTAGAACAACTAATGGAAACCCAAAGAGCTTCTGAGCAGGGCACATCAGAGAAAATCAATATAAAAATTCTGAAAGGAGTGGTTATTGCTTAAATATGTTTCTTCTACTTTTTAATTTCTTATAACTTTTTTGAATCAGTTCTGCATGCTTATATTTGATAACCTAAAGAACTAATTTGAAGGCAATATTATGCAATATTAACAACCATTGTTGAATTCCTATTATTTTGCTTAGTGAAATTCTGTATCGGGGCAGGGGAGATAGCTCAGTGGTCTAAGCACCTGCATGGCAAATGCAAGGACCTGAGTGCGATCCCCAGTACCACATGCTGTGCTGACCTGCTGCTGCAACCAGGTGTGGTGGCATGGTGGTGTGGTGACACACAGCTGTAATCCCAGCACTGGGGAGGCTGAGACAAGAGGATCACTATAAGACTGAGCGGTATAGCAAGACCCTCTACCAAATAAATAAATAAATAATTTTAAAAATTATGTATCATTTTAATTTGTATGTGTGTTTACTATTTTTTATTCTTTGTAAAAAAAAAGTTCAGTTCATGAATAGCTCTGCCAGTCAGATGCCCTGAGATTGAAACACAGTCGTGGTATAGACACTTTTGCAATCACATGATCTGGAATCTCTCTCTTCCTCTACTATTATTTTTGCCTTTTAAAACATCTTGCTTAGTAGTTTAGGCCATCCTTGAACCCACCATGTAGCCCAGGAAACCCCCCCTAATAGCCTGCAGAAATCAGGAACCCCTTGTTAGCAGTGGGTGGGGAGCAGCATGTGCTATAAATTGTCAACTCCTGCAGTTCGTGTGACCAGCTGGCTGGACTCTGGGTAGAGCACATTCCTCCTGGCTGGTGTTCCGACTACCACTTGCTCTGAGCAAGGTGTGCCACTGTGAGCCTCAGGGGTCTCAGCTAGTGGAGAAGCACTGGTGTGGCTTTGATCTTGCGCCTGTCAGCAACACAGCAGCTCTCTAGCCCCCACCTCCCACAGGCCTCTGCCTGTTTCTCTTTTATTCGCACTTTGGTCTCCAACCAAGGCAGAGGCTATCTCAAACCTCAGCTCATTGACCTGTTGACCTTGAAGCCCTAATTATATGTGCTCATTAAAGAATGAGGCTTGGTGGTGATGGGAAAGAATGAAGATCTGAGGAAGATTTGAGCACCTGATCTTTTTCCTACTGGTGCCCTCCTCAGACTGAGGCGACGCCTCTAGCAGTCAGTAGTTCTCTCTTGCACAGTGTTCCATATAGGAAGGGCTTCACAGTCATGATCAAACACCCTATGTCATATCCCTTGCTTGCCATGCCTGACAGATTGGCTATTCCCATCTGGATACTAAGGGCACTAACAAGTCCTGTGGAGAGAAATTTGTTTCAGGTCAATGAACCAGCATTTTCTGAGCTTGCTGGACGATGGAACCCTCTTCCTAATCAACAGGTTTTCACATCTGTTCTAGTTTGGGCTTTTTTTTTTTTTTTCAAGAAAAACAATGCAATACAGGACACATTTCATATTATTTTGCAATGAACCACCCAAAGAATCATGTACAAGGAATGCAGTCAATCTGTGCACACATTAAAGACCAAAGAACCCAGCTCCTAAGCCAGGATCCTAATATCCTGTATGAGTCCACTGAAAATCTAGAGCTCATAACAATGCCTCTCACAAGTCCAATTGGAGGCTTAGAGCCCACCACAAAGTCTCATGGAGGTTCACTTCATGGATCTGAGTTGAAAAGGCCCAAATATCAGTGGTGGAAGCTAGAAAGTCTGTGCCAGTGGGATGAAGGATCTGTGCTAGCAGACTGAGGAATCAGAACTGGAACTAGGAATCAATGTTCAAAGTAAGCACCAGCACTTTGCCAGAGGTGCCACAGCCATCCTCAGTAACAGTGAGGTCCTGAGCTCTTCTAGCGATGAGGAAACCTGAGTTCCCATCAGGAAAGCCAATGTGAAAAGCTTCTCTGTGAGGCTGAGCAGTGCTCCGTTTTCCCCTCTGGTGCCCCCTAAATGAGCCATAGCCATTCTCAGTGACAGTGAAGATCCCGAGCTCCTCCTCTTGACAAGAACAACCAAGTTCAACAAAGCCAGCATGACAAGTTGCTCCAGCAAAACAGCCCAAGAGAACCGGGAGGTTCCAACAGCTCCAACAGCTTCTCCAAAACAGCTTCCCTAACAGTGTCTCAGCAGATTCTCCAGCTCTGCCTCTTATGCTGCTGGCAACAACCCTTGGGTGGGCTTCCCACACCCAGCACCACACACTAGTTCAATTTAGTTGGACGTAACAAGTTGCTCACCAGTTATAAATCCACTACAACATCCATGAGAACTAGTGCTTCACAGAACCCATCTTGGATAGCAGGCCCAAACCAGCTGTAGCCACCTCATGATAATGTCATCTGCCTTGACTTGTGACTGCATTCCACCATAGATAGCATCTCCTTGGATACTGAACTGACCCCCACTGAAGTGGAGCCTGAGCTCATTTTCCTAAACCAATCCAATCTGGCATATTTCCTCAGCCCTAGACCTACTCTGCCCTGGTTTCTTTCATTTCCCCACCAGGTTGCTTAGAACAGCAAGAAAGAATTCCTGGGCTTTCTTATCTCATCCTGCAGGCTGATATCTACATGATGCTCCTTGCCTTGAGGCTTGGAGCCTACTGGCAGAAATCTCCTTGCTTCTTACTTCAGAAGACAAGAATTTATAGTGGTCCTTCACTTATCACAGAGGTTACATTCCAGACACCCCTGTGATAGGCAAAAATCAGTGAAGTGGCAATGCTATATTTATTTTAGCATTTATATGTATTTTAAGGCTTTATAAACCCTTCCCATGCTCTCAAAAACCTTTCCTATACTTTTAAAAATACTTCTAATGTTCTTAACCATTTTCTAAACTCATAAATGTAAACAATTTTAACAACATATGTATGATGTATACTACCACAAATTCTGCAATATAGTGAAAAATCTGCAATAGATCATTTAGATCAATATTTTTTAAAAACCTGTGAAACAGTGAATCTGTGAAAGTTGAACTGCATAACAGCAAGGGACTACTCTAACTCTCATTCCTCAAGCTTCTCTTGGGCATTTATTTTCTTCTGTGTTGGTAAGCGTGGCTTTGGCATTTGTCTGGGGATCGGTGGAGGCCCTTCTGGGTGGGTCATGGAGATGTGGCCTTGGAGTGCGTTGCCTGCACTGCTTCCTGCCTACCATGGGTTGAGCAGCTTTGCTCCACCACACACTTCCTCTGTTGTGTTTCTGCCTTGGAGCCAGCTGACCATGGCCTGAGTCCCCTTAGAACAGCTCTTGTTTATGGTCATTAAACCCCCTTTTTATGTGTCAGGTACAGTATGATGTCCAGCAATCGGAACACTGACTAAAATGCACCTTCCTTTCCTTCTCCCAATGTAAGTTTTGGGGCCAGCTAGATGGTTCAGTGGCCTAAAGCATCTGCTTAGGAAAGCTTAGGCAACCCCAGGGACCCAGCACCACATGCTGCGCCAGCCCCATCCCCCAGCGCAGGCTGAGCTGGCCATAAAAATAAAATAAAATAAAAAAACCAAATTTTGTTTAAATGAGTTATTTAATATATGCTGTACATGACGACCAACCACTTAGGATACTATGATTATACACCTTTTATTTGTTTCCCTAGTAACTGATCAATAAACTAGATTTTCCCCCAGTCTGTTTGCTTGATTTTCTACGTGCTTATCCATAACCCAACCGTTATCTATCGAAACAGAGATTTTGTAGATATCACCGAACAGATATGTAAACTACTGCTGGTTTAGGCTGACTGGTTTGTTGGTGACATCCTTCTCCCAGGGCCCATTTGGCCCCCTACTCCCACCTCTCCTGGTTGCTTTGAAGGTCTCTGCTTGTCCTGGAAGTGCCTTTGTTTCCTCTGCGGTTGAATCCCATGCTACCTTTAATGTGTTATGTCTTAATCTTAGTTTATTCTTGTGAGGCAGAATGACTACCAGGAGCTCCTTAGCCAAGTGTGTGGGCCTGTGCAGACCTGGGAAATGCCACAATTCTGTCTCACAGTTGATTGATTAGTAGTTTTGTTTGGTACAAAATTTTATGTTGGAAATAATTTTCCCTTTTTTTAAATTCTTTTCATTGATAAATAATTTTAGACATCCAGAAAAACAATACAGAGATCTAGTTAATGTCTTGGCCCAGTTTCCCTCCATCTCATAGAGTCATAGTTCAATTCTCAGAATTAGGAAATTGACTGTTTACTACAGGCCTTGGACTTTGCCAGTGTTTCCAACATCATTTTGTTTTTCCAGGATTCAGTCCAGATCCTGCAATGTATTCCGCATTTGAGGTTTTTTAAAAGTCCTTGGATCTGTGACAAATCCTCAGTCTTTGTCTTTGCTGATTTTAAAGAGTACTTTAGTTATTCTGTGGAATGTCCCTGAATTTGTGTTTCTTTGATGTTTTCCTCGTGACTACACCGAGTCACTCACAGATTTTGGCAAAAATACTGCAGGGGACATACCTATAATCCTGCCACGTGGGAGGCTGAGGCAGGATGATGACTGCAAGTCTGAGGTCAGCCAGGGCCCCATAATGAGTTGAAGCCCAGCCTGAACTGCATAGTGAGACCCTGTCTGGTAGGGGAGGAGAATGACCACCGAGGCGACAGACCCTTCTAAGTGCATCACATGATGCCAGTGTGACACTACTGATGGTGCCAACTCTGATCATGTGGATAGAGTGATTACTATACCTCACCATGAAGTCACTCTTTCTATAATTAATTAGAGTATTATTGGATATACTGTGAGACTATGAGAATATCCTATTTGTCCGCAAGGTTTCACCAAATGATTTTAAGATCCACTGATAGATCTTGCCTGCCAACAGTTCCTACTCTAATATTCTAATGGTGACTTTCTGTTTCTCTTCTTTTCACTTATTAACTAGAAGCCTTTTATAAGATAGAGCTGTCTTTTTTTTCCTGCACTGTTTCATTCATTCAGTTCTTGCTTTCTATCAGTGCTGGCTTAGAGATAAGTATTTTATTCTATGGATGAACGCGCCGTTTTGTGGTTTACACTGTTCTTGGAATGTTCAAGGCTTTGCTCCCCAAACAATTAGATTTCAGTGGTTCTGCTATTTACAAGTTACATGCCAGGCAGGAATGGTGGTATACATCTGTGATCCTGAGACAGAAAAATAGACCACCCTGGTCTCCTCCATGCCTTCCAAGGGCTCAACCTGGAGCCCCACCCAACAGACAGTGTTGTGTTCTTATATGGTTCTTTTAACCACAAGATGACAGTAGCTTCTGCCCCAGGCTGTGCCCCCCCCTTTCCCATGTACCAGAGGCCCTTTGGTGTGATAACACCAAGTAGCTTCACAGCACCCCCCCCCCCACCATCTCATTCCCTGGCAGAAGCCACTCAGATGTGTAGAGATGTAAAACTGTCACAATTGACAATTTGTTCTCTTGTGTACTTTAGCGTTCTTCCTTTTCCTACCAAAAGCCCCACAAACCCCATCCTCGGTGCTTAGAATTTGGAGTGCTCACCTCTGGGCCAGCCAAGTTAATGCAGATTGTTTTTCTCCACTTCTTCTCAGTGTCACTTGTGTTTTATATACCCCTGGTGAAATCCAAAATTGCTACAGCAATCCCGGAACTTGGGAGACTAAAGCAGAAGGATCACTGCAAGTTTGAGGCCAGCCTGGGCTGCATAGTGAGATCCTATCTCAAAAAGAACAGTTTAATGCCATTCTGATTGTTTATCTTTTCCCTCAAATTTTCTCAATTTTTTTTCATAAGAAAAATGTAAGTGATAGTAAGAGAAACATGCCAAGAAGCAGATGAAAAACTTTCTGATAAAGTCTGAGGAGGCAGTATAGTTATGTGTATATGCATCTCCCAAGATAAATCACAAGTCTCCATGATTTCTTTTCTTTGCTCGTCCTAAAGACTCTGCTATGGGTGATATATTCCTCACAGATTAGCCAAGGCTTCCTGCAGACAGGTAGGCCAAGCTCAGGAGTGAGTGTCCATCCTTTGAGTTAGGTCTGGACTCAGTTCTAGCTGTTTCCTAGAAACCTTCCAAGAAATGCCTAAGATGAATCTGCTGGTGGAGTATGCTCTGAATAAATATCTAAATGCCTTGCATCATTACTGACTGAGGGGAAACAAGGGCCTGTGGTGAAGCCATAATTCTTGAGTAAGAACTCTGTGGCCAGGCTTTTGCAGAAGAAAACAACCATATACCTCACCCACCCCCAAGATGCCCAGCTCCTGGGGATCCCGTGATTGCCCTAGAGAACATGATCCTGTCTTTAAATGGGAGGAGGGGGTGGAAGACACACTCCAAGAGTTTGGAATGCTGATTTAAAAGAATGTATTTTCAAAACAAAACAAAGTGCCTTTCTGGCTTCCTAGCTAGCACAGCACCCCTGGAGCTTTGTGATGGCATCTTCTTTTGCTGCTTGGGTCACCATGTTGTCCTGCTGCCCTGCTAAGTCTCCTCTAGCAAGCCTTGGACTCTGCTTCTCCTGCCCCCTTTACTGGCCTTGGTACCCTCTTTCCTCCACATCAGGTGGGCTTCTAAGGAATTCCTGGAGGAAAAGATTTGAAAGAGAAGCCTAGGGTCCCAGAACTCTATGATTGATTTTCATTTTTAATGTGCATTATTTTAATGGGGCTTGATATTTATTAATGTGGTCTTTATTAAAATCTAGATGTTCAAGGCAATAACGGTGTTTGCAACACCATCATCTGTGTGCATCTTCTCATGCTCCTTCTTCTTTAGTACAGGAAGAGGGCTTTCAGGTTAGTTCATGCTGGCAGTCCCACTAAGGAACAGGGAACGGTGGTTTGATCCCCAGACCCACCCTTAATGCAGCCTGAGCCAGTCAAAACAAACAAAAAAGTCCTTGTTCTTCTTCAGTACAGGGGACTGAACCTGGGACCTTGGACATGCTAAGCAAGCATTCTACCACTGAGCTATATGGCCAGCTCCTTTTAAATCTTATTTTCAGGTAAGGCTCACTCAGTTGCCCAAAGTGACCTAGAACTCCCGATCCTCTTGCTTCAGCCTCCTCAGAAGCTTGGATTACAGGCATGTGCCTGGTTTAGATACATCTTTTGTATTCTTTGTCATTTCTCTCCATTTTAAGGCAACACTTGTCATATAGCCAAAGTTTGTGGAATTCTAAGAAATAATGGAATGAAAATGTTCTGTAATCCAGAGATCAGGTTGGGCTTGATGATCCATGCCTATAATCCTAATGCTTGGAACGCAAAGGCAGGAGCAGCTCTGTGTATTGAATGCCAGCCTGGGTTACATGCATGTTTAAGGCCAGCCTGGGCTTCTTTGGGAGACCTTGTCTCAGAACTAAAACAAAGCAGAACAATCCAGAGATAATTTGTAATCACACTATCTCCTTTTATCTGAAGCGTCAGAAGTACTTTTATGAGGATTAGTGTGCTTAGTTCGTAATTTCATGGGTTCTTTCTTTCTTCTTCTTCTTCTTTTTTTTTTTTTTTTTGTCTTTTTGAGACAGGGTCTCGCTATGCCCCTAATTTCATGTTTGAAATCACTTGCAGGAATATTCATGGGCCTGAGGTAGAGGGGTGAGGGGAGGAGAAAAGAATCACCTTGAGGTTCTAATTTGAAGCCTGAGGCGCGGCACTGCCAAGTCTCAGGGCAATCTTAGACTATCCGCACAGCCACGTTTCCCTGGGGGTGAATGTGTCTGGGGCATGGAAGTCGAGGCAATGACATAAAAATCAGACTCTTTTTTTTTTTTCCCTTTCTAAAATTGTGCTATTTTTTCCTAAGTTGCTGTTTTTAAGAGCCACATGGGATGGGAATTCAGGGTCAGCACTCACTGTACCAGGCAATCCTCCCCTCGGTCAGTTTGGGGCAGTCACCGGACAGGTGGCAGTGACATGGGTCATACTGAACATGTGTGTGTTCCTCTATGCCAATTCAGTGCTTGCAAAAAATACCCAAGTTTTCCTTTCTTTGAGGGGAAGCACTGGGACCAAGTACCCTTCTCCCTGCCCTACATCACGCTGTTTTCCTAATTATGGGTGAAACTAAAAGCCCACAGATCCGGACTGTGGGAGCTGAGGGGAAATATACTTTCTAAAAACATCTTCCAAAGCAGACCTCACCATGAAGATAGTAGAGCCAGAAAACTGTCTTACAAAGACTCACACAAATATAGTGTGCATCAAGGGCAGTCCCTAAGAGACTACAAAGGCAGAGCAAATGTTCTCAGACAAATAATGACGGGTCAGTCACCAAGCAAAAAGACCTGACTGTCACACAGCTTTCATGGACTAACTCAGTGAGTGGAAAAACCATCTGTTTTAGTTAATTTGCTGTATCCAAAGGAAAAGCCAAACTTCTACCTTTAGGACAGGGTGATTTTGCAACTTACAATGTTAGGCTTCCCATTCCCCTGAACCTGCAGATCCACTGTCTCCCTCAAGATTGCATTTCAGGAATGGCTCCTTCATTCTGGAATAAGACATTCCTAAATCCCAGAGCTGCCAAAAGGATTTATATGAATTTCAGAGACAGAGGAAAGAACTAAAAAGACAAGTCTCCTGAAGTCAATGCTCAAATAAAAATGAGATCTCCTCTATTATTTTCAACAGGGAGAATTCTGCCCCTTTCATCTTTATCTTTCTTATTTTCCTTTCTTTTCTTTGTTTCTTCTTCTTTTGTAGTACTGAGGCCTGAACCTGGGGCCTGAGATACATCACCTGCTAGGTGAGTGCTGTATGACTGAGCTACACCCTCAGCCCTTTCTGCCTCTTAAGTTTTACTTATATTTTCCTTTACATACCTGAGAAGTGGCAGAAAAGGCTAGTAGTAGCTCCATCTCCCACTTGGGGACTTGCCTGTCTTGACTCAGGTACCAAGGCACGAGCTGTATCATCCGGGTTCAGGTCTCACAAATTTGAATAATGAAATCAAGGACAAAAGCGGTAAACAGGAGGAATGTTTAAGAAGAGAGAAATAGCTTCCAATAGCCAGCTGAGAGGGGATCTGAACGTGGGTTGCCCAAGAGGTTCTTTGGGAATTTTTATAAAAATGACCAAGACTCACACCACTCTGGTCAAACTCAACTCAGCCTGTGGCATTAAAACAAATTCTTTTTTTTTTTTTTTGAGATAGAGTTTCACTTTGTAGTTCAGGCTGGCATCAAATTTATGACAATCCTCCCACCTCAACATACAGAGTGCTAAAATTATAAACATGCACCACCATGCCTGGCTTAGAACAAACTTACTTAAACAGAAATGGGACTGTGAGAATCTAGGCACATAACAAGTGTATATCTGTGGCTGTCTCTTGGTCCCCATTCTCTCTAAGAAGTTTATTAAAAGAACAAAGTGAGAAGTAATGGAACAATGTTTTTCAGGTAGGTAAGAGCAGAAGTTGTTCTAGTGGGTATCCATCCCCTTGATTGCTATTTTGCTTGTCACATCCCCTGGACTGAATATAGTTTTTGTTAGTCCTGATGTCAGCCTCCTGCTTATCCAGGGAAGGCCTAGTTATCCTGACTCTAGCTTGCGTCTGGTCCTTCTCTATCTGTCCTGCTACCTTCAGCCTAACTTGCCTGTTGGTAATAGAGGCACACACTAAGAGATTTAATCTCATCGTTCCTGTTAGACTTCTGGTCTGATCATAAGTGCTCCCTTACCCTTCTCCTAGACAGATTAATGGGTGACTCTGAGTATAATGTATTCTAGAGGGAGTATGTATGCCTTTTTGTTACAAAAGGAGTCCCAAGGTAGAGATTGGTGCTGCCATGGTGAATCTCAAGCCAATGAGTTTTTGGTGATCTCATTGTGGGATTTTATTCTGGACACTTCAGAAGACACATCATACTCCCCACTGTGACAGCCAGTTCCCTGGGTTCCATAATTAGTTGTGATCCACCTAGGAATTTAATGAAGTACTTCCAGTGTATCCTATTATCTCAGGTTTTGAAGAATTTCAAAAGGACATGAAGCTCCTTATCACTAGGAATTCATACCATCCAAGTCAAGGTAGAAAGATGCTAAGCACTAAGAAACGAAGCCTAAACAATCAGCACCCCAGGAATTCAGGGGAAGTAACAGACATGGGCTGGAGCTTCCTGGAGCTTAGGGCCAACTTCTTGGAGAGGTGGAATCTGAATGTCTTTAAGGAGTGTGGGTAGGATTTGCACAGGAGGTTCAAGGCAAGAAACCAATTTAGACCTATGGAAGAGCAAGGGTATTAGGAGACTTCCCTAAAGTTATGTTTTCTTACTGGACTGCCGCCATCACTATGGTCACTACAAGAGCTGCCTCCTTGACATGGAAACTTGACAGGCCAGAGCACAAGCACAGGGGACATCAGAAATCCCTGGGGGATACATAGGGTCTATACCAGTAGGATTCCCATGCTTGCTTCAAGCTAATGTTTCAGAAACCAAGGGTACAAGGCTGGCAGAGCTGCCCTTGGACTCTGAGGCTGTCAGTTCTTCAGAGGCAATATCATAACCCAGGCTACTTGGAAGCCATATAGGAAAAGCAAATCCTACCAACAGTGAGTTCATAAGAAGTGACACATCCCGAGAGGAAATGATGCAGGCAGCAGGCGCCAGGTGTCTCCAGGACTGCCGATGCAGAACGATCTTAAAGAAGCTGTACCTGAATCCATATACAGCCTCTCAAACACCCGATGGCTCAGCGTCTGCCTAGTTTTTGCTTCTCTGTTCATAGCATCTGGTTCTTGTCTTACAGGCTCAAATGCTTCAGTTATCTTCAAATTCTTCCTCTTTCAACTTCTTCCCTTAAAAATAACCATCTCTCTCCCTCTCCTTCTTCTATGCAGCTCACCTAGCTGGTCTTGCAGCCTTCTTGTTCCTAGAGCACCCACCTTCTCTGTACTTCACCCCTACGCTGCCACTGTTAACCTCCTAACTGGTAAGCCCCATGATTTCATGTCCCTGAGCCAAACTTCCAAAGTCCAAGCAGCCACCCCAACTTGACCTAAACTTCCTTTTCAGTTTTTTTTTTTTTTTCTTCCCCTGTCACAACATTACTGTTTTCCAAAACTCAGCCCAACCTCCTGTTCCTGGTACACTGGCTTAGCAATCCTCCCTACACCCTCTCTTGTGCTTCCAAGCAGTCTCCCCTCTGACAAGGATGCTCCTCCAGCACATCTGCTGACTAAAGGGCTAGACACAACTTGTTTCAAATTCCAGTTATGTCACCTAATAGCTCTGTGCCTCAAGAAGTGGAGAAATCATGAGCACTGTAAGCCTCTGTTTCTAACTATATAAAATGAGGATATACCTGCTTTGCAGAGTTGTGAGAAGCAGAGGTGATCTGTAGACAGTGTCAAACACAGAGCCCTTAGCTTCTCTACCCAGAGTTCATAAGGAGGCCTTTGCTCATTTACCTTTGCATCCTTAGTGTCTAACATAGGAAACCTTGAAACGCAGCAACTGACGACAGTTAGCAAGCACCAGGCACGCACAGCTTGTGATGGGAGGGAAGAATCTATGTGCAGGGAGCAGGCAGGTCTAATGTTAGGAGAACGCCAAGGGCCAGCTTGCATTGTGTTACTCCAGAGAGGACAGAGCCACCAGCAGTAGCTTCTGAGAGGCTGATTTTTAATGCAGCAAAGAAAGGACTATATCATATGAGAACAGGTGTCAAATGTAAGCTCTTTATTATCTTTAAAAAAAAAAAAAGCAGTGGCTGGGGTTCAATCCCCGGCATGCTGTGCCAGCCCTGACCCCAGGGCACACTGAGACAGCAATTGAGATTGGGTGTGGTGGCACACACCTGTAATCCCAGTACCTGGGAGGTTGAAAACAGGAGAATCACTACGAGTCTGATCTACATAGTGAGACCCTGAACACCCTGTAGGCCCTGTACCAAAGACATTAAAAAAAAAAAAGAATTAAAAAAAAATTACATAGTGTTCCCAGGTTGGATGAGGGATAAATTAGATGAGTGATTCTTCATGTTAGGGGGTCCTAGGTATCTTTGAAAGTTTGTAAAAGTTATGAACAGTGAGTTTCTTCTTTAGAAAAATGCTCCAAGGCATGATGTTTTGCCAGTAAATTCAGATCCTCAGTAATGATTACCTGAAAAGCCTTCTAAGGATGCTGTGGTCCGTGTTCTGCTGTCAGGTTTACTGTGAATAACAGAGAGAGCTTCGTTGTCCTCCTTATCTTCAGAGCTTACAACTGACACAAAAGATCTAGTCCACATCTAAAAACTCAGTGACTTTTGCCACAAATGAAATATTCTACATACTTTTTGATGAAGTTCTTTTAAGTTTTTGATTAAGTTATTAAATGAACAAAATAACCAAAATTTCCTTAAGAAAAGATGTGTACTATTAAAAAAAGAGAGAGAGAGAAAAGAGAAGAAAAAAAGAAAGTGAAGATGGGGGTAAAAGATCAGCATGGAATGACAAAGCCTGGAAAAGTATTAATTAGGGTTAGAGAGGAGGGTGAATTTTCAAAGGCCTTAATTCCCAGCCTCTTCCATCAGGGTCAAGACCCCAGCAAACCCCTCCACTACAGGCTTTTGTGAACACATCTACCCTCCCTGCCACCATCTCTGCTTATGCCAGACCTGGCACATTCCCAGAAGCCACCAGGCAAAATCATTCACAGTGACTGTGACCGTGTCCAGAAGATACTGAATCCCGATTTTTCCCCCCCGGGACTGGGGTTTAAACTCATGACCTTGCACTTGCCAGGCAGGCACTTGTGCCATGGAGCTATCTCCCCAGTCCCTCAAACCTGATTTTGAAACATCTTTGCCTTTGTGAACTTAGACTTCAATTTACTACATACATAACCTCTTATTGCTTCACTCACACCGGATAAGTGTTTGTTTGTTTGTTTGTTTGTTTTCCCTTGGAGTATCACTGTTGAAAGACTATTTTATTTTCAACATAAACACCATTAAGAATAAGGCCAAAAAAGAAAATATCCTGTTCGCTAACAGAAAGATGTTTTTGTATGTTAACCAGGATTTTCTCAAGGATTAGCTGGTCTTTTTGGTTCATATGGGCAAAGATAAGCTGCTCTGGCCTGGTCAGGATTTCTTGCTCTCCCTGCCCTGTGGGCTCTGACGTGGAGACAGCTGTGGTTGTGGATTTTCCGCAGGCTCCGCAGGCTCTCCAGGGCCTCAGGCAGCCCCTCACCAGTAAGGGCGCTGCAGGCCAGGAGCTCCCAGCAGTGATCCTGGAATCTCTCCAGGCCCAGCTGATTCTTAATCTCAAGTAGCGGAAGTGCATTGGGTGCATCCTGCTTGTTGGCCAGTACCAGAAAAGGAACACCAACCAGATTGGGGTTGTTGAGGATTTTCAGGAGCTCATCCATTGCTTCAGGCAATCGGGCTTCATCTGTGCTGTCCAGGACATACATGAGGATGTCAATGCCTTCCAGATAGTCCTTCCAGCTGGCCCTGAGTGGAGCCTGGCCCCCAATATCCCAAAGAATCAATGGTGTGTACCCAAGAGCTTCAAGAGGCTCCACATTGAAACCAATGGTGGGTACCGTCTTCACCAGCTGGTAGCCCTTCAGTCTGTACAGAAGTGTGGTCTTGCCTGCTGAGTCCAAGCCCATCATCACCACCTGGATTTTTGTCCTTCGACCTCTGGAATGCACAGAACCCATAGCGGCCAAAGCTGAAACCTAGCGGGGGAAGGCCAGAGGGATACATCAGGTATTCCTTTCTGAAAGTACACAGACCCATAGATCTTCCCAAACCCAGCCCTGACTCTGAAACAGCTGAGATGAGAGGGAGTGGGAGTCACCACCAGCTCACCAACCTTTGAGACCCACTGCAGGAAGTGTAGGGAGCCTCTTGGATGAGAAGCTGGAATATGAGCTCACTTTCCTTAGTGTTAAAGCAAAGAGGCAAAATGAAGATCCATTTAATCCTACACAGCTTAGTAGCTACTACAGGAAGATGTCCTCACCTTGAGCTAGCCTGTGGCCTCTGATCTCTGCCTCCCTCAGCCTGAAGCAAAAGTGGCGGCCATACTGGGTCCCGGGCAGTCAGCTGGTGCTGACCTCTGCTGTCCTGGAATTCCCCACAGCTCTAGCATATTGTCCCTTCATGGTGGCTGTACATAAGCACTGTGAATTAGGGGCAAGGTTATGAGTCAGGTCAATGGGTTTCCCTTCTTTGTTTTATCTCCAGAATGTATTTTTAAAAGAACCGTAAATTTTGAGACATAAGACCTGTCCTCAACTTAGGAGAAATCTGAGGAAGACAGGAAAAGGGACATCTCATTTCTAGGAGTATGTTTCAGAAGCCCCTGGAGGAAAATAAGAAGCTTCTATTCCTTCTAGCCAAGGATAGAAGAATAAAAATTAAAATTACCTTGGTGTTACAATTAGAATATGGCAGAGTTTTCCTCCTCCGGGCTCTCTTCTGTCACAGAGTTGCTCTCTGCTAGTCAGGCATGTCCCAAGAGTGAGACAGGAGGAAGTACACTGCCTGTTGCAATCTCTCTTTTATGCTTCCTTTCCCCAGAGAGTTGGAGGCGGGGGTTGGAGGGTGGGGTGGGGGTGGGACATCATTCTTCTGAGACGTCACAGGGCATTCCCAGCTCTTCAGCCCTTGGGGACCTAGGCCCAGCATTAACTCTCACTTCTCAGCAGTTTGGCCTAACTACTCAAAAGGGAGCACACAAGCTTGGAACTGTGCCCACGATCCACTGCTTTCTGTTGCTCTTCCTCTCATAATCCTGCCATCTCCTTGGGTAATAATTCTGAAAATCAGACCTTTTAGCATATTTATCATGTTTTTCTCATGCTTGGAGAATTCTTTGCTTGAAAGTGTGAAAACTGTCAAAATTAAAATATAACCACTTTTGTCAAGCCCTCACCAAAAACCAAAAATAAACAAAGTGGGGGAGCTTATGCACTATACCTGATAAGAACTGTTCACAAAAGCTGTGGCTAGAATTTCAGCTTTACATAAAAATACTTGCTCAAGGATACCTGTCCAGCAACTATCTGTTTAATCTTGAACTAATGTCTCCCTTATAGCCAAGTATTATTATTTCAAAATAACTTGTGTAATTTCCTCAGTTTTACCTCTGAAGATGTATCCTTGCCTCAACCCCCTTGAATAAACACATAGTTCACTACAGCCCATGGATTACCAGTACAGTGTTCTGCTACTCCAAATAAATCTCATGAGACTTTGGAGAATCCCTCTTAGGTTTTATTTAAGTTGCCAGACCATTTGTGCTTTATTTACCTATTTTTGAGACAGGTTCTTGCTATGTAGTTGAAGTTGACTTTGAATTAATTATGTAGAACAAACGTACATATACACTTTAAAATATTGTTTGGTTCCTGTTTTTTTTTTTTTCCCCCCAGAACCGGGGATTGAACTCAGGTCCTTGTGCTTGCCAGGCAAGTGCATATTCTACTGAGCTATCTCCCCAGCCCTAAATTATTGTTTGATTGTGATTAAAACACTCCAGAAATAAGTGTCAAAGATAAATCATAAAAATTAAAATGTTATTTTAGTGTAGTAGCACTATGGGTGATTAAAATGATTACTTAATATTTTTCCTGAATGGTAATAATTATATTTTTCCTAGTTAAAAATGATGCCTCCAGAAAATATATATTATTTTAAAATCTTGGCTAGCCAAACGCCATCGAGAGGAAAGGGATACTCTTCCTGGCCTTCAGCCCCAAGGATTCCAGGTGCCACATGGGCAGCCAATGGAGGATTAGGGAGTCCCTTGGTGGCATTGACATTGAGTCTTAGTAGTGTTCTCCCTCAAGAGGATAGATGGGCACTAGGGGAAGATAGGGACCACTGCTGGAAATTTCATACTCCCTAGATATAAGGGAAACTTTCTGGAACCAAGGTCCAATCTTAGCTGGAAAAGATGAACCAGGGATACAGTGATTACCTTGATTCTGACCTGAGTTTTACCCAAAAGTCTCTGTGGCCTGAGTTAACTTTGTAGGTTCAGATCTCCACCTCTTCAGCTCAAGAGAGACAGAAGTCATTACCCATCACCATGTGGGGAGCGTTGGAAGGGTTCCCTTCCTGGGGAGATGACCCTGAGCACAGAGTAACTCTCAATCATCTGGAGACTCATTTGGCCTCCACTTCTTATCTGCTATGTTACAAACATGTTTCTGAGTTTCTTGAAACCTCATTTTCTTCCTTTATAAAAAGGGATTATTGTAATAATGTTGGTTACTTAACTTGACTAGTACTTTGAATAAAGGTACTACAAACTCCTGGGAGGATTAAATAAGTTATAGTTCATCAAGTGCTTATCCCAAAGTCTGGTGCTAAGTTCTGGGCTACTAATATTTAAGAAGAAAAGAAGAGTAACTGAAAGTAATGGTTTGGCTGAGAAATGTGACCCATACAATCACAAGTGTGTTCATGGGCCTGTGACTGCAGTTTCAGACCTGGAATAGGGAAAAGGAGCTTTGTAGGTAGGGTTCTCTCATACCAACAAAAACAGGGTTCCACCTGCACTAGACATAAGGGCTCCAAAGAGGATCCCTGAGTAGGGCTTCATGATTCACAGTGTGATTTTAGAAATATACTTTTTCCAGTTCTCACATGAGTAGTTAGGCCTAGAAAATCAAAACATTATCACTGCACCCCCACTACCACCCCAAAAACAATTTATAAGTGAAAATATATACTCTTTATACAGGGGCCTGGCAGGATGACTCAGTGGTCTAAGGCGCCTGCTTGGGAAGGCTTGGGCGGCTGCAGGGGCCGCGGGTTCAATCCCTGGCACCACATGCTGTGCCAGCCCTGCCCTCAGGGCAGGCTGAGCCGGCCATGAAAATGAATAAATAAACAAACAAAAGTTCTGAAACAAGAAAAAAAAATTCTTAAAAAAAAATACTCTTTATACATTTCCATAGAATCTGTAGGGTCCAAGATCTTGGGCCAGTTTTCTGTGCTGTACACATGGAGGAGGAGGAGGAGGAGGAGAAAGGAAAGTATGTGGAGGATGCTTACGGGTACTCAAAAAGCCATCTAGGAAACTGGCCAAATGGCTAGTTTGGAAATGATAGAAAGTTAGTTGTTTTAAGAGATTGCTTATTATGGAACAGTGACAACTGATTACTTTTCTTCCCTCTACAGATAGGTCTAATGGAAGAGACTGTAAGAATAGGAGCTTTGTGCCCATGGAAAGTGCTGGAAAAATGTCAACAAGGTCTCTTTATCCAGTCCACCTTTTCATAGGCCCCATGGCTACCTCATTTTTCCCTTTGTCTTATGACCTCATCTTTCTCTAAGGTCTTATTTTTCTGTACTTGAAGCAATCCAATTAATAATTTTCCCCAAGGACTACAACTTCTTAAAATAAGATTTATTTATAGTTTCAGGCTATCCATACAAATTCAAAAGGTACTAAAGAACATTATAGGAGAGAAGCCCCTCTAACAACAGTGTTCGCCATGCAGGCCCTTGGTTGGAAAACAGTTGGTACCACTGATTCCTTGGATTTTTTTTAGATATTATCTATGCACACATTAGCAAATAGAACACATCAAGTTTTCATAATCTTTCTTCTCTCCTTCCCTGCCATGATCACATACCTAGAGGATGCAGTCTCTTGAGTCACTCTTCTCTGCAACAGATGTCCTTAGCTATGGCCTGTCATGGATCAGTAGGGGAAGGAGGGTGGATGAGAACCAGCAGCTCTGGGAACTCCAAAAATTTCCTACCCTCCAGCAGGTCCTCAGTGAGTGAATCAGGGTTGAGACTGGGTAGAGCATGACAAATCTGGGGGGGGAAGGGGAGTAGGGTATTGTGGTGACTGTTATGCTAGAAGTTGAAACTCTCCAAGACATGTAATTCTATCCATGACTCATTGATTAGGTAACCTTAGAGCCACAAGCTGAGTCTCTGAATATGAGGTGGCTGCCATAGGTGAGAGATGGTCATGGCTTGCTGCTTGAAGGTTCTTCTGCTCATGGTTAGCCTTTCCTCAGGCAGAGAAAAGTGGCCAACAAGCACAGGGTCAATTCATACTGACCCAGGGGCTCTCTAAGGCAGAGCTTCGAAAGTGTGATTAGACTGCAGGACCAAAGCACCATGGCTGATCTCTTAAGCACTCAGAGTGGAGGAGACAGCTGATTGTACTTCTTCCAGGCCCCTGTTGTAGGGAGAAGGTACCAGGTCCCAAGAGGACATTCTCACTGTTAAAAGAGTTTATATATCATGAATTTTTGTGGTTAGGACATTTTCATAATTATGATGTTATTATTATTATTGAATTATTTTATGTTAGGTACTTCATTACTCCATTTCCTCCTCACACCTATACTGCTGAGTAGATATTATTACTATCATATTGTAAAGGAAAAGCTGAGAGTCAGAAAGGTAAAGTATGCTTTTGTTGGGAAGTTGCACAGGCTTCAGCAGCAAGTGCCTAAACAAGTTCATCTATGGGCGACTAAGTCTGCTGAGAGGTCAGTCCCCAAGGGGTTGTAGCCAATCTGTCCAATCTCTCTGTGTTTCTGCATCAGCATCATCAGCATATGGACAGCGTTGCCTCTCGCAGCGCAGTTAACACTAAGAATCTGAGCATCCTCAAGCTCCTGACATCAAATCAGGCAGAAGGGAAAGTGAGCAGTCTTCCTATGTGTTTTGTGTGAATGCAAGCATTTATAAAATAGGGAAGGAACTGATTCCAAAAAGTGTCTCAGCAATTTTCCCTTATATCTCATTGGCCAAGAGAATGAAATTCCTTGGCTTAACCAGCTGTTGATCACTTTTTCTTAGAACACTGCTCCTACTTCCTAGTGTCAGAATATAAATGACAATAAAAACAAAACATACTAAAATGTATGGTACACAATGAAAGGAACTCTATAAGGGAAGTTTATAGATATGAATACACCTTTAAAAGAATTGAGCAATCATAAGTAACCTAATGATGCATCTCAAAGCCCTATGAAAACAAACAACAACTCATATCTGGAATTAATAGAAAGAAAACTTTTGAAGATCACAGCAAAAAGTAATGAAATTTAGACTGAAAAAATAATACAAGGGATCAAAGAGCTGGTTCTGTCAAAAGATAAACAACATTAGTAAGCCCTTTGCCAAACTTGCCAAGAAAAGAAGAATAAATGAACAAAAGACAGACAGACAGACAGACAGACAGACAGACAGACAGGGGAAGGGAAGGGAAGGGAAGGGAAGAGAAAGAAGAGAAGAGAAGAGAAGAGAAGAGAAGAGAAGAGAAGAGAAGAGAAGAGAAGAGAAGAGAAGAGAAGAGAAAAGAAGCCATACAAATGCATTAGAAATGGGAAAAGCAAAATTACAACTAACATTGCTAACATCCAGGAGATTACAAGAAACTTCTTTGACCGGCTTGCCCTGTAGCCCTGCCCTCTGAGGTGCCCTAGGGTGCTCTGTGATGGCCACTGAGACTAGAAGAAATGGAAAAATGCCTAGGCAGATATGAATTACAAAAACTGAACCAAAAAGGTATAAAAGTCTGAATAGACAGATAACAGGCAACATAGTAAAGATATTGATAAAAAGTCTACCCACAAAGAAAAGCTCAAGACCCAGTGGATTCTCCAAAGAATTGTACCTGAATTTCAGGAAAGACCTAATGTCAGAAGGAGTTACTCCAAGAAATATTAGACTTATAGACAGTCTCCATCAGTAGAGGGGAACAGTCCCTATTCCACTGTCCTTAAGAGCAGTTTCTGACTGTGGCTCTTTTCCTGAACTGTCTTTCCATTCTAGTACTCATGCTTTGACTATACATTCTCTAGCTTCTTGAAAAATTTGTTCATCGTTGCCTAGAGGCTGCCAAACTCCAAAAGATCATACAGATGGAACCAATGACAAATGTGCCAGACTCCATTTACCAGGATCCACTGGGTCAACCTTATAAAGGGAATTCATAAGTGCTGAACTGCAACATGACTTCTAGCCAGGGCTTATTAAATTAGCTCTGTAGTGGAGGCCTCAGACTGGTTTCCCAGCTCTAAATAGCTAGATGGAAATTATACCTCTTATCCCCTTACCCCAGTTAGGGTTACCTCTTCAGAGAAGAGAATATTAGACAACTAAATTAAGTAGAAATATAGTCTGCAGTACCCAGACAAGGCTAGGCCCTCCAGGGAGTCAGTACAGAAGCTAAGAATGTGTCAGAACTGTGACTGTAGATGCATTTGAAGTTTAAGTCATAATGGCTATGGGCTCGGGAGATAACTTAGCATTCTAAGCACCTGCCTGACAAGCACAAGGTCCCAAGTTCAATCCTGGGTACTACATGCCATACTGGCCCCAGAACCCTAGGTGCACTGTGACATCCACAAAACAGGCATAGTGGTGCTTGCCTGTAATCTCAGTGCTGGAGAGACTGAGACAGGAGGATCACTATGAGTCTGAACTGCATAGTGAGACCCTGTATCAAATAAATATATACATACATACATGCATACATACATACATATATACTTAAAAATAAAGTAATAATGGCTAGATTTACATGCTTCCCTAAGGAATATGCAGAAGTTTGAGATTATTGGTATGGTCCCTTTGAGATTTCCCATCATCTTATTAGATGTGGGTCATCCTTTCCCACAAAGACTGAGAATAAGACTATTAAAGTAAGGTTAAAGATAAGATTAAGACTGTAGATTATCAACCAAGTTAATGATGTCATATGATGTCTTTGCTACCATTATATTGATATTACCTAAGTGACTGCACTTGCAGTCTTCTTGGTTAATCATAATTTTGCCCTACATTATACCTGCCTCATGATTTTTCTCTATAAAACTTCTTTTGATAAGAGGGTTCATGGGAAACTCATTTGGGACCCTTCTGCATCCTATTCCCCATTCCTTTGTGCATGAAAATGTTCCTACTCTTAAAACAAAAAACAAAAAACAAAAACAAAAAAAAAACTCTATCTGCTGGAAGATAAATTAGGCAAAATTCTTGAAGATATAGGCATAGACAAAGACTTTCTGAACAGGACCCTGATTTCATGAGAAAAAGCCCCAAGAATCAATAAGTAGAACTATATAAAATTGAAAACTTCTGCACAGGAATGGAGACAACAGAGTGAGCAAATAATGTACAGTAGGGGAAAAATTACCAACTATACCTCTGGCAGAGGAATGGCTGTTGTCAAACTCAAAATGAAACACAAATCCAACAAATGCTGGCAAGGCTGTAGGAGAACAGGAACCCATCTAGTAGGAACGTAAAGTAGCACAGCTGTAGAAATCAATATGGAGATGTCTCAGAAAACTTATCCGTGCATCGATAGATGCACAGATAAAACTAAAAATTCTATTTCATCCAGGTATATCGTTTCCTGGTATTTTCCCAAAAGAGTTAAAGACATTGTATTACAGTGATATATACACACCCAATTTTATAGCAGCACAACTCCTAGCTAAATCTTAGGAACAGCCAGGCATGGTGGCTCACACCTGTAATCCCAGCACTTGAGAGGCAGAGGCAGGAGGATCAGTGCAAGTTCAAGACCAGCCTGGTTTACAAAAGTGAGCTCAAGGCCAGCCTGAACTGCATAGTGAGACCCTGTCTCAAAAAGACCCCCCCCAAAAAAAAAGCCACTATGAGAAACCCAAACTATAAATAATTTGAGGAGAAAAACATGAATACATGATTAGAAATAGGAACATAGACCTCTGGAGATGGGAAAGAGATTTGGAATAGAGGAAAAGGGGAAGTATAAAGGACTAAGATCTGATATATGTCTACTCCCCATGATGAATGTGAGTCATTATGTGTTGCAAATGTGTACTAATAAAAAAAGAAGCAAAATCCTTAAGGAATTAGTAAATAACATATCTTTATGTCATGTCAATGAAGAATGTCAACATTATTCTTGTAAATGAAGCCTAAGACATTATATGACAGAATTAGACATAGCTCATAGTAAATTACAAAACTTTATTTTTATTATATATTTTTCTTTGAGTTATTTTCTTTTCTACTTTTAAAGATAGTAAAATTAGAATTAAAATGGAAAAAAAGTACAAGTAATACATTCTTTAACTTCTTGGAAAATTTGTTCATCCTTGCCTAGAATTTCACTTAACAAAGTAATACAAATTTTACAGTATTTGTTGTAATGTATAGTGTTGTCTTCCAACCAGTTATTTACATTACTACATATATGCATGTGAGATTGGAAGATGAAAGAAAAAAGAAATATATACAAAATTAAAAAGAGAAAAAGTGCAATCAATTTTACAAAGGAAACTAAACATTTTAAGTATTATCTGCTCCTTTCCATAGACCAGCAGAAAAGCACAGTATGGTTGTCCAAAGCATCATACTTCTATACATAGATAAATCTCTGTCCCCCACTCCCTCTCCTGTCCTCCTCAACTCAGTAACTCTTTCCTTTTGAATAAGTTCATTCCTCTTCCCAGTATCTATTATACCCTTCAGATTCTATTTTTCTCTTTGAGGTTCTCATGCTAGGGAGACAATATGATGTTTGCACACACAAGTCTCATTTATTTCAATAAATAGTATGTTCTCTAAGGGCTGGACAGATAGCTCAGCTGATTAAAGTGCCTGAGTGCTGTGCCAGGCTCACCCCCAAGGGCACGCTCAGATGACAATCAAGACTGAGCATGCACCTGTAATACCAGTGCTTGGGAGGCTGAAAACAGGAGGATCATTATGAGTCCAATCTGTGTAGTGAGACCCTGTACTAAAATACATAAAAATAAAAATAGCATGCTCTCTAGTTGCATCCATTTACTGACAAAAGACTCAATTTTATTCTGTTTTATAGCTGAATAGCACCCCATTGTGTAAAAATGCTGTCTTCTTCAACCATTCTTCAATTAATGGCCATCTGAGCTGTTTCTGGGACTTAGCTATGCCAAATTGTGCTGCTATAAACATGGGAACACAAATATCGCTGTGAAATGAGGCTTTTGGTTCTTCTGTGAAAATACCAGGGTGGGAGGGCAATAGCTAGCTTGAATGGAATCTCCAATCCTAGCTTTTGAAGGAATCTCCACACTGATTTCCATAGAGGTTGCACCAGTCTGCCCTCACATCCGCAGTACAGAAGGGTTCCTTTTTCTCCACCGCCCCTCCATGTTTGTTATTGGCTGACTTCTTTTTTTATTATTACTATTTTTT
>PVJA010020258.1:0-37221 GCA_004027025.1 Myocastor coypus | reverse complement strand
AAGTGGAACTTGTGATGTAGTCATGAGGGATGCTTGGCGTTAGGGAGCTTTATGCAGAAGTGGTGCTGGGCACGTGGGACTGGAGTGCAGGCTGCGCTTCTGGGAGTGTCTGTTCAACAATAATGGCACTTATGCGTGGTCACAAGTGAGGCCGATCTGCTGTCACCTCGGGAGAGTGCGGAATACCTAGCTCATTTTTTGTCTTTGATCCCACAGGCATGTCTTCCAATTATCACCATGACATCTCATCAAAGTAATGTTGTTTAATTAAGAAATGTGATAATATTTTGTAATGTAGTATAACTTAAGAACATACAGGAATTAATCAAATCAGTGTAGGATTTTAACATTTTCACCGAACGGTTAGCTTTGAAATTTAATTACATATTCAAATTGTACATTTTTGTTTCACTACTTTCATACAATATTTAGCCTGAGGTGTAATCTCTTTTTTTTTTTTAAGAATTTTTTATTTTGTTTATTTATTTTTTTCTTGTTTCATAACCTTTGTTTGTTTATACACTCATTTTTATGGCTCGCTCAGCCTGCCCGGGGGGCAGGGCTGGCACAGCATGTGGAGCTGGGGATCGAACTGTGGTCCCTGAAGCCACCCAAGCTTTCCCAAGCAGGGCTTTAGACCACTAAACCATCCAGCCGGGCCCCTAATCTCTTCTTTCTATCACAAAATTGTCACTTTTTGTATCTTTCACATATAATAATATAATTGTGTAACTTTTGAACTCAGTACAGTCATGCATTTTTCAGATGTATTAATGATATTGTAATATTTCGCTAAGGGTACATTACTTTTTTCTATTGTTTTTCTTTTCTCTTCTTTCTTTCTCTTTTTTTGTACTATAGGTTATCCTTGGTGCCTTACATTTGCCAGGGAGGTGTTTACATCTATTATGTTTCATCTATTATAATCTTACACATCTGTAATTACATTATATAATTTTTTCAGTATTTAATCAAAACAGTAACCAGGACATGAATCTGATCATTTTCACTAATTCTCCATTTATCTTTTAAGTCATTCTTTTGTTTTTCATGTCATTCCGTGCTTTTTGAAAATAATTTTAAAGACTGCAAATTAGTGAAAAAAGATACAAAATCTCATAAAACATAATAAAAAGAATTCAATGACTGCTGTGTTGTATGTTATCTTCAAATTAGTTGTTTAGATTGCCAGATGTAAACCTACAAAATTAATTCGAAAAGCAGAACAAAACCCTCCAGTAGAAAGTTATAAGAATTTAAAAAGAGAAGGATAAGAAAAAAAAAAAAAAAAAACAAAAACAAAAACAAAAAAAAACCCTTTAAGCATTAACGGCTCCTTTAAAAAGACCAGCAGAAGTCTGAAGTACAGTTATCCAAGCTATCCTGCATATGTACATCAGCACACCTTTTTTCCTTTTAATCCTTTTTAATTCCTGTTTTTCCTTTCCATTGAAACATTTCTTTCTCTTCTGTATGGTAGTTTTCATAGAATGTAATTATTCCCATTTGGAAGTATTCATTATTAGTTTGCTTTTGAAGCTGAACTTCACCTATTCCATGACTCTCAAAATGTAGACCCTATACATGCCCTAAGTTGTTTGTATAACCTCCCCCTACTTCAGAGCATCATTCACCGAATCACACAAACTGTACAGCAAATGATTCATTCATTTTTAAAAAATTTATTTTAGAGAGAATGAAAACTATCTAGGCCAGTGAGATAGTTCAGCAGAGTAGGCACCTAAGGTCAACAGAGGGACCGAGGTCCACCCCAGGTACCACATGCTCTGCTTGGCCTCTGCTCTTGGGTATGCTGAGCTACCTACTGAGACTGGGCATGGTGGCCCACTTCTGCAATCCAAGGATTGGGGAAGCTGAAAACAGGAGTCTGAGCTTCATGGTGAGATCCTGTATCTAATATGAAAGAGAAAGAAAGAAAAAAAGAAAGAAAGAAAGAAAGAAAGAAAGAAAGAAAGAAAGAAAGAAAGAAAGGAAGGAAGGAAGAAAGAAAATAGCTTTTAGAAAAGAAAAGGATACCAAATTTCACTAAACAAAATAAGAATTCAGCCTTGGTTTTAAATTTCATATGATTGTCTTCAAATTACTTGATCAGATTACTAGATGTGAGCTTGCAAAATTAGATTTTTTTTTTTTTTTTTTTGTCTTTTTGAGACAGGGTCTCGCCAAGCAGTTGAGGCTGGCCTTGACCTCACTTTTGTGGCCCAGGCTGGTCTCGAACTCATACTGATCCTCCTGCCTCAGCCTCCCAAGTGCTGGGATTACAGGCGTGCACCACCACGCCCGGCCCAAAATTAGATTTTTTTAAAAAAATATTAAAAAGTTTTTAAATGTACCATAGATACTGAGAAAAGGAAAGAAACTTCAAGGGGCAGGGACAACTCCAAGGAAGGAAAGGAAATGAGAGAGGAGGGAGTCCAAATATGTGTACGCGCACAGGATGGCTTGGGCAACTGTACTGCTGATTTCTGCTAGTCTGTTGAAAGAAAACTAATGCCTATTTTTTTCTTTTCTTCTTTTTAAAATGATTGATTCATTATTGTTTTATTTTTATTTTTAAATCAATAAATAAAACTATGAATAATTGGTTTAAATAGCAAAATTAATTCTATGTAACTAGTAATTTTTTTTTTTTTTTTTGTCTTTTTGAGACAGGGTCTTGCTATGCAGTTCAGGCTGGCCTTGTGCTCACTTTTGTAGCCTAGGCTGGTCTCGAACTCACAGCGATACTCCTGCCTCAGCCTCCCAAGTGCTATGATTACAGGCGTGCACCACCACACCCAGCTAGTAAATTAAATTTTTAGACAATTGACCCAAAGGTCTGGAATGACATAGTCAAACTAAACTTGGATGGCATATTTATAAATGACTCTTGTATTTCTGAAACATAGGTTTTGTTTTCTGTGCTTTGTTTTATATGAAAGTTTGTGAACTTTTCTCAAAAATATTAAAGAAGGTAATCATTGCCTTTATTTTTAATTTATTTTGCCCATGACATCAAGATCTATTTTCTGCATTACACTCCCAATTTCTAGAAACAAAAATTCTAAGAAATATATTCAGAGAGTCACCCAGAGAAAACCATTCTCTCAGGGTTTCACAGAAAGCAAACTGGCCAAGCAATGGCCATGACTCGTCCTGAAGGCTGACACTGACAACAGGTCTACAAAGTACTATTTATGGTTCCAAAGTTAACCCTGAAGAGATTTGACCTTGGAAGATACAAAGATGAATGTTTTATTATACAGTTCTTTCTTTGACTTGCCCTTGATCACCCAGCAAAAAAGCTTAATTACAAGGCATGAAACGCAGCTAGATTGGTGAGATGAGCTGTAGGAGGCTTGGATCAATAGCCTCTAACGTTGCAAGTTTCACTGGTGGCCCACTGCAATTGTGGAACATTGGACTGTGTATGCATCTGCTTCCTCTTAATTCAAAGAGAATTCTTTTTTTTTTTTTTCTTTCCTTAGCAATATCAAGAGGAAGGTGGGTCATGCCCACACACTGTGCTCT
The DNA here is from genome assembly GCA_004027025.1 of Myocastor coypus. NCBI lineage: Eukaryota > Metazoa > Chordata > Mammalia > Rodentia > Myocastoridae > Myocastor > Myocastor coypus. Next base: position 33,690 of record PVJA010020258.1, on the reverse strand, counting down.
GCATAACTATTGTGAGGACAGTGTGTAGTGTGTCAACTGTTAAAAAAAAATTAATGTTTATCGAAAGTGATGTTTAATTGTTTGATCAATCTTATATACCGATATCTATTAATCTAAACTGATCTGATGATGAAAATATGTAATACAACCATTGTTTAATTTTTCTGGTTTTGAAATTCTGTACTATATATAAAAAAATAAAAATAAATAATATATTCATATATCTACATGTACTAATATGTAATATTTAACTTATATTTGTTATGTTAATACAATATTTCAGAAATTTTAAATATATATATATATTATTCTAACTTCAGACACAAAAGAGAATTTAAAATATGAAAACTGATGTATTATAATCAAATTTACATGGATATATTAAACAGTATGAATAAAGAGAATATTTTGGAATATAGAAACTTCAAAAACACCTTCCAAAAGAAAAAGTGTGATGAGTTTTGCACTTGTTTGAAAAATTGTAGTAGAAGTACATAAGTAGGGTATGTGCCAGGATCTTTTGGATTTGCCAGGTGTATACAACCAAATACTCAGGAGAAAAAAGGTATGAACATTTTGAAAATGTTTCTCAAAAATATTAAAGAAGAAAACCCTTTGAAAATCTCTTTAAATGGTCATTTTTAGGCTGATGACTTTAAAAGATGAAGGGTGAGCCTTGTGGTACCAGGGATTGAACTCAGGACCCTGAACTTGTCAGGCAAGAGTTTATTCTATTCAGCTATCCTCCTGGCCCCAGGTCAATAACACTAAATGAACAAAAATACTGTTTCCTGAAGATAGACCTCATGGGTCATGCATCAGGTAATGGAATAATTCTGGACTTGTGCCTGAACACTGCAGAAGAAAAGCTGCCAAACCTTCACTTGTTCACAAAACCTGATTTTAAAAAGTCAGGATCACCACTTGATTTGAATCTTTATGCATAGACCCTCAATCTAATCAACATTGCTACTCTTGAAGAGTGAATTAAATGGATTAGCTGTACTGCCTTATCAAAGCTGAATTCCCTGACACAGTGTGGAAACCATTGGATGTTGCCTCCAAACAAAAATCTACAAGCATCAATTGTTAGTGATTGTTTAGAAGTATAGTGGGCCCGAAAATAAACTAATCCACATTAACAGAAAAAGAGAAGTAGGATAATGTAGTTAAAATGGGTGACTCCGTTTAAAGAAAAATACCACTGCCTAAAGGAGGAAAAAATTGAAACTGTCTATCACAAGGTCCTACTGCATATCATAGAAAATAACAAAACTGGCAAGGTAAGAGCAAAGTGACTCTGCAACCAGAGACACGGAAAGGTCAATAGAATTGGTGTCAGAATAGGAAAAGAATCTAGATTCCAGTCAAAGAACATAGCAAAGTGATGCTTAATGCTGTCAGGGATTCAGAGAGAATGGAGTTCTCCCAGAGAATAAGACCAGGTCATGGATCTCAGAGCTGCTGTAGGATTTTCATTATTCGGTGCAATCTGTCTCACTTCTTATGGCTTATATTTTGCATCATATTAACTTATCCTAGCCATCTGAATGTCCTTTCACCTAAAACCTAAAATGTACATCAGACATGGCAGGAGACAACTGAGAAATGTGGTTCTGAAAAGAAGTTGTTGTTAGGATAGACAGGTGGGTGAAACTGGTGCTGCAGATTAAAAGACAAATAGAGCATGAGGCAAACTTGAAGTAAAATTTCTGAAAGAATAATCACAGCATTTTAAATGATTTTAGCCAATAAAATACATATATGAGGAAACACGGTTTATCCATTGGGGTGCAATATAGCCTTCTAACTAAAAGGAAAATCTCAGTGGAAAATCTCAGACCCATGTTCTATTCCAATCATAAAACCTTCAAGAAGTTTTCTTATCTATATATCAGTTTTGTTAATCTGAAGGAGTACGTGCACCATATTGATATTACTATTTGGAACACAATAAGTATACTTGTATATAACAGAGATTTTTTTCTTGACAGAAAATTATTGCATCAATAATTATCTTCAGCATAACACAGGGAACAAAGTAACTAATGTTGGAAATGGAGCGATAGTATTTTATAAATAAATATTTCCCAAGTTGGAACCTGATAGGAAAAGCGATGTCCTTTTCATACTTTTCCTTCAGCTTAGCAGCCTTCTTCTCAAATGACTGCTTGTCATTTGCTGCAGTATTATTCTATATTTATCCAAGTTTCTTTGTGACATCACCAAGGGAAAGGCCAGGATGTGCTTTAATTTTTTTTAATTTTCTGAGAACAGCACAAGAAGAAGGCCAAGGGGGGCCTCTTGGGTTTCCAAAATCACATTAATGGCTAGAAGTAGTTTAGACACACACAAGTTATTTCGATATATATACATGTATGCATTAATTCAGCAAATGGTTTTGAAGTACAGAAATACTTTTCCACTTGATTATTTTAATTTTCTTTTTCTTCCTCATGAGTTCTGCTATCGGATGCTTCAGCCATATGGCAATCATCAGATCTAGCACTGAGAAGAAGGCATTTTAGTTGCAGGGAAAATGTCTTTTAAAGAGATGGAGCTATGGCAGAAACTCTTTCAGCATGAAATACAGGAAGAGAGGCAGAAATGGGAAAGGATGACAGGGAAGACATCTCCCAGAATGCCCCAGTTCTTCAGCACATTTTCCACCCCATTCATAGACATGGTACAAAAGTACAATTACTCAAAGTGCTTTGAAAAGAGTGCACAAAGCAGAGATCTACTAATATCCTATTTCCTGATCGAGTAGTTGAAAGACAGAACCTATGTGATACATCAGATCATGCGAGAGTGGCTCAGCAAGAAAAGGACCACAGAACATGTTCAGTTAGACAGAAAAGGAAAGAAGGCTTCTGGTTTTCTTCACTTCCACTGGGCTGCATCAGAGAAAAGTGTTCTTTATACCAATGCAGTGACTGCAGACATCAAGGCAAATATACCCTCACAATACTGACAAAGTAGCTATGTTGTTTGGATAACCTTAGGGAAACAATTTCAAAAGCAGGAATATTCAAAAAGGTGATAGAAGTGAAGGAAAATGTGTGTGGCTTAGTGCTTGTGGTGAGAGCAAACTTCATGGATGGGTCGCCAAGCAAGTCTGGCAGAAGGTATCAGTCAAACTATGTGAGGACAGACAACGCATGACAGCCATGCACCATGTGTAGAGGGCCACCTGAGTGAGTCTCCATTTCAGCTGAGCCTGAACCTATTTCCAGGTATTTTCATGTACAGAGTAGCTAGGACTTTTCCTTATCCTTTCAGTTGGTTTTAAGCAATGGATGCAGGTCCAGCTGAGGTGCTGATGAACATCTTTGAAGATGGGAGGCATCTTTCCACAGGTCCCCAACAGCTGTTCCTGTGCATGATCCAGGACAAGGCAAGAGGAGGAGCCAATGTTCCAGTCTGTCTTCTGGGATTGAGCCTTGAGATAGAGGCTGTGATTTTCTGAGTCTTGAAAGAGTACACAACAGAGCTGAAGAACTGACCCCAAAGCATTGGACGCTATGTCTCAACCGTGTTATGCAGATCACTCTTTCTCTCTGCAAATTGTGGAGGGGGTTTGGGGCCTCTTAACCAACACAGCTCACAATACTTATCTACTTCCGGACATCCTCATAGTCATTCATCCTCAAGCCACTGCTTTCTTCATGAATGGATAAACCTAAGTTTGGCCCTGAGTGGAGGCCCTTGTTCCAGTCAGCCATCCTTGAGGCTGGACGTAAGCCCCCTTGGCTCCCCATAACCATAAATATGATTTAGTATCTTCATTCTTGCCATGGGTTATATGGGAATCAGGCAGATTGGAGTTAGCTCCCTAGTATTCCAGTAATTTTCTCATGCAATTACAAATGTAAAACTCCTAGGCCATGACAAGTATTGAGAAAGGCTCTGTATAAACATGGATCATGCAGATAACACAACCCCTGGAGCAGAAACCCACCCAGTTCTCCTCAAGGACACATCAGTTTTCACTTCCTGCCAGTGACAAGAGAAGCGTGTCCAAGTGGGCAGACGCTTGAGGAGAAAAGTGTCAGTCTAGCACAGATTACGGACTTCTGGTTGGCAGAAAGATTAGTGAAAACTTTAAACTACAAAACAGTAAAGCTACTTGTCAGGGCAAAAGCATTACTTTACCTTTAAGAAGAATGTGTACAGCGCAGACCACCATTAACATATACAGCTTCACTTAAATAAGGTAAAAAAAAAAATGACAGGTAATTCTCCACACCCACCTTGATAAAATGTAATACTGTACATGGACACAATGTGTTAGGATATTAGATCAGAAAAAAATGGCAATCAAACATAATTAGCAGTGGGTAGCACACTTAAAATCATACATTTGCATCAACATACCATTTCATCCATATAACCATCACCAAGATAGTAAAAGAAAAAAGTTGAAATAGTTTCGGCATAATCTTAAACAACAGAAGCCTTAGTAAAAGTATGAACTCTAAAATCACAGTTGTCATCTCTCGCACAATTATTTCTAGTAGTTTAAAGCACTTTTGTTCTGATATCCTCATTTATAAAACTGAATTAATAAGAGGAATCAGACGTCTGTCCATGCAAGATATGTGGTAAATGACAGGCATTCAGCAAATATAAACTACTTATTGCTTTTTGAAAAAGATTTTAATAGTTATTAGAGGACTAGTTCTTCCATCTTTAATAGCAAAGTTCTAGGTATCAAAAAGAAGAAACTATATGAGGAACAACTTTTCTTTTTCTTTTTCTTTTTTTTTTTTTTTTTTTTTTTTTTTTTTTTTTTTTTTTTTTTTTTTTTTTTTTTTTTTTTGTCTTTTTGAGACAGGATCTCACTGTGCAGTTCAGGCTGGCCTTGAGCTCACTTTTGTAGCCCAGGCTGGTCTCGAACTTGCACTGATCCTCCTGCCTCAGCCTCCCGAGTACTGGGATTACAGGCGTGAGCCACTACGCCTGGCAAATTACTAGTTTTTATTTTTATTTTTTAAATTTTTATTATTATTAATATATTTTTTGTCTTTTTTGAGACAGGGTCTCGCTATGCAGTTCAGGCTGGCCTTGAGCTCACTTTTGTAACCCAGGCTGGTTTCGAACTCTCACCAATCCTCCTGCCTCAGCCTCCCAAGTACTGGGATTACAGGCGTGAGCCACCACGCCTGGCGAGGAACAACTTTTCTTAATTGTGTTTGATGCGTATGTTTAAAGCTGCATTATTCAAAATTTAAACAAAGCACTAAAATCTAGAACAGCATGTTCATACAGACACTTTTTTGTATATGGTGCAATGTAGCACAAATGGGTGTAAAATCCAAATATGGATAAAAGCAAGAGTAGGAATGAATCTGAACTTGAAAATATACTAATCCAGACAAACAAGATTAAGTTTTATACAATTTAGTTTACATGACCTACTCTTAATGATAAACTTATGACAGTTATTGTACAAGTGACACCTGGCAATTAGATGTTGTGGGAGTGAATGAATGAAAAACAATTATACGCATAACTGTGAGGGTATTGGATGCATGACGATAAATGCGTTGCAAAGCACACTAAGTGGAACATCTGTGTCTAACAAGGCAGAATGACTATTTAAAATTACACATCAATATTAGGTAAAATTTGTGCAAAGCACTGCAGAAATTTGTTGAGGAAACATACAAATAGAGGCATAATTTATTATCATCCATGATTCACTATAGTATTTTTCTTGAATTTTCCACACAAATGTCTTCTCATGGTTACTTAAGAATTTAAAAATTGAATTAAGAGAATTTCAGAAGAGAAGTAGTAAAGAAGATAATGAAATTTGAGACAAACTAACACAAACAATATATCTGAAGCCCATCAGTTGTTATTTTTGGTGATTTGGCATACTATCTAGATCAAAGCATTGAAACAAACCAACCATGTAGTGAGTTTTTCTTATCTACATGAACGTCCTGTTGGAGAGATTAAATTGGAAATACTGTATTTAGTCATATGAACAATCCAGGCATTTTGCAATGGAAGCACTGGGGCCAGAGATTTAAGTTATAAATCATTTTTTAAAAAAAGTATTGACTCTAATATGTTCCAATGGCTTTCTAATAGTAGTTTCTATTAGTCTTATTATTTGAATAAATAATCCAATATCAGATCTTCCTTGCATACTGAAGTTAACTGAAGTTTACATGTTACTATCCCAGCAGAAAGCTTGGAGATTTGGGGGGTTGGTAAAAGAACTGGCACCAAGATTGTGATTTTGGTAATTTAACTACTTTTGACTGATTTAAGTAGTCCACTGTTGGTAACTTCTTGCTAATTTTATCCTATTATTGCTGAAAAAAATAACAAGCATAAAGGATAATAATAAACATATTGCTTAGGTTTCAAAAATGAATTAAAAAGCCGGGCGTGGTGGCGCACGCCTGTAATCCCAGCACTCGGGAGGCTGAGGCGGGAGGATCGGTGTGAGTTTGAGACCAGCCTGGGCTACAAAAGTGAACTCAAGGCCAGCCTTAACTGCATACTGAGACCCTGTCTCAAAAAGACAAAAAAAGATGAATTAAAAGACTAATCTTTTACTAATTCATTGAAAGAATTTAATCATCAAGTTTGCGTAAGATAATGGATGGATACAAAACTATATCCATGAGCCAGGGAGATAGCTCAGTGACTTAAACACCTGCATGGTAAGCACTAGGTCCTGAGTTCAACCCTTGGTACAAAAAGCATATATACACTCACTCTATTGATTACAGGTAAAATGTGGACGTTATTAACAAATGTACTTACTTCACATATTGCGTGACTTTCCATCTATTATACACAATTATTCTGATTTACAAAATTCATTATACATGACAATCCACACAGACTTATCTTGACCATCCAAGGGCAATTACCAGGTATAAATATCAATGAAATAGAAGTTTATAACTACATTAAGTACTTACTATTTCATCTCAACCCTTAAGCCTCTTTTAGATAGAAAAGTCTCTGGATTCTCCTTCGTATCTGCTTGGTCCTGATGCTATAAATGATGGGGTTCATTAAGGGTGGAAAAAGGATGTAGATGTTGCCCATGAGGACTTGAACCAGCAGGGAGAGGCGTTTTCCAAAGCGGTGCACCATGGTCAGGCCAATGATGGGGATGTAGAAAATCAAAACAGCACAGATATGAGACATACATGTTTGCAAGGATTTGAGTCTCTCCTCCCGGGATGCAATGCCTAAGACCGTGCGCAAGATCATGAGGTAGGAGATCAGGATGAGCACCGCATCCAACAGCAGAATGCTGACCACCAGAGCCAGTCCATAAACATAATTGAAGCGGATGTCTGAACAGGCTCTTCGGATTAAATCTTGGTGCAAACAGAAAGAGTGAGAGAGGACATGAGGCCGACAATAATTTAAGAACTTTAAGCTGATGATGACAGGAGGACAGAGTAAGAAACTTCTACATAAGATTGCTACCCCAATTTTCATGATTTTTTCATTTGTTAGGATGGAAGAGTAGCGTAGAGGGTTGCAAATGGCAACATAGCGATCAAAAGACATAGCTAGGAGGACAGAGGATTCCATGAAAGACAGACCATGGATGAAGTAGGACTGAGCAATGCAGGAATCCAGGCTGATCTCTTGTATAAAACCCAAGAGGATCCCAAGTACTGTGTGCACAGTGGACAATCCCATGGACAGATCTGTAAGAGCCAGCATAGCCAGAAAGTAGAACATGGGCTCATGGAGGCTTGGCTCAGTTCGAATCACATGGAGCACCACACAGTTTCCCAGGAACACTATGGCATAGGTCAAGGAGAAAGGCGTGAAGACCCAGAGATAGTAACCTTCTAGACCAGGAAAACCAGTGAGAACAAACCTGGAACTACTTAAGTTTGTGATAAACATTTTACATATGAATATAAGACTGGAAATTTTCTACAAAGTTGCAGCAAATTTCAAAAAGCTTGGGATTACTGAATTTCTTATTATGTTATTCTGCGTTGGAGCAGAAAATACAATTAAACACAATTTCTACCAGAAAAAGAAATCCTAATCTTATACTTTAAGGCAAATACTTGTTGTCTTGACATGGAATTCACAGTGCTAATGATGAGGGTTGCCAGTAGCTTGGAGATTTTTATGCAGAAACTCTAGTGCTGATGGGATTTACACTACAGGCTGGACTTATGGGAGCTTCTGCTAATTCCTTAAGGAATACAATGCAAGAGCATAATTATATTGTTCTGCAATATTCTATTTTGCTTTCAATTGACTATGAGGTACACTGTCCTTTTTCGTTGTTGTTAGTACCATTAATAGTGGACCTGCAATTTTCACTTCTTCCCAAAGTGAAACATCCCAAAGAATTAAGTTTTATTTGTAGAAAATCAAAGCAGCGCAGATATGAGACACCCATGTTTGCATGCTTGTGGTGTCCGTCCTCATCTCCTCCCTCATGATCTTGCACCTATGTTTATAGCAGCACAATTTATGATAGCCAAATCTTAGAAATAACCAAAATGTTAACTTACATTCTTAACCCTCCAGCAGAAAAGCTTTGTGATACTATTATTCTATAACATAGGTACTTGAGCTTATCATAACTGGCTTTCTGAGTATCAGATATCTTTCACTTAGCTTGGAAATGATATTTTCTGACCATCATTGATATTCTAATAACTTACCATACAATGTGATATAAGCAGTTACACAATTTTGACACAGATATTTGGAAATTCATGGAAATACAAAATTGTAGCCTGTCAAGACTATGGTATTTGGCCCAGTCTCTTATTTTCAAGTACTACTCTTGAGAGATGGAAATGATTGCAAAATATCTCAGAGATAAAGGCTCTGTGCAGGACTAGGGTTACAAATATGCATGTGCTCAAAATATTATGTTTAGTCTTATGTAAACACCTTTCATTACTTTATTTTATTAACAGTTACTTCAGTTAAACTGGATTTATAATTTCAAAGGAGCAAGTGGCAAGAATGAATGACCTCAAATGATTTGAGCAGCAGGGCTGTCTTATGTCCAGAGTATCACACGTGTGATTTTATCCCTACTGCTTATTGAAAACTATATCTGAAGGTCTGATTTTATGCCAATCAAATAACTTGCATTCTACTATTTTGAAAAAAAAAAAAAAGAAATAACCAAAATGCCTGTTACCTGAGGAATGGGTGAAAAAGATGTGGTGTTTACATACAATGGACTATTACTCAGCTATCAAGAATAATAAACTCAAAGCCTTCACATATAAAGTGGATGCAACTTGAAGATATATTCATAAGTAAAACAAACCAGACACACATTTGTAAATACCATACAGGCTCCCTAGTGTAAGAACTCAGAAGAAGAAATAAAAATGGAGAATTGTAGCATAGTTAAATGGAAAGTGAGAACTTAAAGATTAAACAATGGAGAGAGAGCAATGAGAAAACTTAAGAAACACGGCAGAGGCAAGACCTTACATTTATATACACAGATGGTTAAAGCAATAGTGCTACAAATCTCCCTCGTGTTATTTATTTATTTATTTATTTATTTATTTATTTATTTATTTATGGAACCAGGGATTGAACTCAGGCCCTTGCACTTGTCAGAGAAGTGCTTATCCTACTGAGCTATCTCCCCAGCCCTTATCATCATGTTTTTTTAAACTAGCAGTTAATTGGTAGAATTCTCACCCTGACTAATTGCATATGCTGATATCTGTGAGTTAAGCAACTACGTTGAGGATAGCAATGTGTAATAATAAAACCATGCCTGAAATACCTATCATTCTGGTCATCTAAATGTGTACTGCTTTGAATGTTATATAAATGACTGCTATACTCTCAAGTGAATGTTTGTTTTAAAAAAAGGTAATAAAAGAAAACAAGACACAAGAAAAAGATGTCATAGGATTGTCCTGTGCAATGTTGTATATAGCTACATTGCTAAATTTCTGTGTAAAAATGTGTAATTGTTTTTCCACTTTCTATAGGGATTTAATGTTTAGAATATCTATAATTGATGGAAAATACCTGTTTCATATTATGTCTAAGGCATTTGATATTCAGAAAGACGGTGATGTTAAGTTCAAGTGCCTTGTTATAGGGTAATAATATCATTAAGCTTTTCTTTGGGATGGTTAACTACTTAAGTTTGCAGACAAAAAAAAAAAAAAAAATAGAGAAAAAGAAGGGCTACAAGGATAGCCAATATTTTGGTCCTAGCCATTCAAGTTCTTTGGCCTCACCAACCTTATCAGAAAATTAATAAAAATAAACTTGGTGTTTTCAAGATTTTTATTACTTGATAGTTGAATGTCTAGTTAATATAAACTATAATGTCATCCATCATAAGGATTAGTACTTAAAAATTCTTCCATTTATAATAATTAAACATACAAGTGAGAGAATGTACAAGGGAAGTTGGACATAATCTAAGCAATTCTGTGCATGTAAGTGAATGTCAAAAAGGCCAGCTGTGGGCCCGGCGGGATGGCTCAGTGGTCTAAAGCGACTGCTTGGGAAAGCTTGGGCGGCTTTAGGGACCGTGGTTCGATCCACGGCACCACATGCTGCGCCAGCCCTGCCCTCGGGACAGGCTGAGCCAGCCATAAAAATGAGTGAATACACAAGCAAAGGTTCTGAAACAAACAAAACTAAACTAAATTAAATTAAATTAAAATTAAAAAAGCAAAAAAAAAGAGGCCAGCTGTACAAATAAATATATAAATTATTATATAACATTTTAAAACAGAAATAATTTTTTTAAATGTTCCACAGTCACAGTGTGTATATAGTAGTAACACATTTACTCAGAATAAACAAAAACCCAAAAGTAGCCGGGTGTGGTGGCTCACGCCTGTAATCTCAGCACTCGGGAGTCTGAGGCAGGAGGATTGGTGAGAGTTTGAGACCAGCCCAGGCTACAAAAGTAAGCTCAAGGCCAGCCTCAACTGCATAGCAAGACCCTGTCTCAAAAAGACCAAAATAAAATAAAATAAAATAAATAAAAAACCAAAAGTGTAGATTGGAGGTAAATTAGCTAATGACTAAACTTCCTTGTACATGACCCAGGGGAATCAGAAGAACAAATGGAGTAAAGGAGCTGCATACGGATGCAAGCAGCACTTAGAATAAACGCCCAAAGCATTATTGTAAGTGGATCATCCGCAGCTAAAAAACTATATCACTAACTATTTTATTTTTCATTGACTTTTCTTACAGGCAAACTTGAGGACAGATTAAGTTACAATAGCTTTAAAGAGCTTGGGGAAGCCCAAAATATACATAAAGGCACTATTAATAGTGACAGGTATATGTTCCATCTGGATGTTGATTGGGTGATTCTTGGTATTTTCAGAGCTTACCAGGCTTTGTATATAAATCTAGCAAGGGTGAATATTTATTTGTAATTATACTTCAATAAACCACCATAGAATATTCAGTGGATCAGATATGTCATTAGAGAAATAAATTTTAGTTGATTTTAAGGTTTATTTTTTATTTTAAAGACAGAAAAAACACAAAATGATACAGAATTTAAAAACACGATGATGAGATATTAACAATGGTTATTATATTGCATAATGTTATCTCTAAAGCAGTTACTCAGATTACAAAATATAGGCACGCAAAACTGCACAAACAATATAAGCACTAAATGCTCCCTTCAATAAATTCATAGAAATTAGTAGTACAGCTCTTAACTGTCTTTGTGTGGATACATGTTAGTGAAGACAAATAATATATTAATGTAATAATGCAAGCAGAATATAAATGCGTGTTCTTTATTAACATGTATAACTGATGTGTAGAGTTCTGTACCTTTATCATACAAATGTTTGATTGTGGTCATTTGTACTCATTTAAAAACTTTATATAAAAAAGGGGGGCAAGGAGATAGCTCCGTGGCACAAGCAACTACCTGGCAAGTACAAGGTCATGAGTTCAAACTCTGGTCTCACCAAAAAAAAAGAAAAAAAAGAAGAAGCACAGCAGGGTGCGGTGAGTGTGATGCTGCACACCTATAATCCCAGAACCTGGGAGGCTGAGCCCAGATGACCACCAGGCATTTAAGGGCAGCCTGGGCTACATAATAAGTTTGAGGCTTGCCTGAATTACAAAGCAAGACCCTCTCTCTACAAATATATAGGAAAAGTAGAAAAAGAAGAGTGGTTGTGAGATTCAAAACAAACTGAAGCAGATACTATACCCAGAGCTGTTATGTGTTACCTGTTCAGATTTTGTGTATCATTTAACCCACAGGGAAAAACATCCATTTGTGCACTGTCAGATGCAATCTACTTTAGAGACTTGCTAGAGCGATAAAAGTAGGGATATGTTTAAGTTACTTAGGCATAGTAACAGTGTGTTCATCTTATAGTCTCTTCTCTGTGACCTGATGTTCAAATGAGATTAGATACGGATAGATACGAGATTTTCATTACTGGTAAAAAGAAGGCACAGGTATTACTAGATGAACTACACCATGACTCTTACCTCTATGTAGGCATATAGCCCCATGTAAAATTAATTATTATAGCATAAAGATAAATTCACAGACTTAAAAAACAGATGCAAAAGTACTTGCTACATTCAAAATAACATGGAAATAGAACCGAGTAAATGTATATTTAGTTACTTATTGTGCTCACTATTTTACTTCTACTTTTTCACTGTAAATATATTCATATGAAGTCCTAGCACTTACGTTACTTCTGATGCAGCAAAATTCAGTGAGATAACCACTTATGAAAGACCAAGAATGGGAACAAATAAGCCTTCCATTGACAGCAAGATGACAACCTGACTGTGCAGAAGCCGCTGCCAGGCTTCTTCTCGAGTCTCCATCTTCAGTTCACCTGCCTCCATGCCAGCCTCCACCATGTGCATAAAGGTGACTCAGAAGTCCTATCAGGTGTCCATGTCCTGCTCACAGGCCTTCAGCAGCCTCTCCCACACCAGCAGGCCTGCTTCCCGTGTCAGCTACTCATTTCTCCCAAATGAGCAACAGCGACAGTTTCTGGGGTGGCCTGGGGCCAGGTGGCTATGGTGGGGCTGCTGGTGTGGGGAGCATCATGGCTATCGAGGTGAACCAGAGCCTGCTGAACTCCCTGGATCTGGAGGTGGACCCCAACACCCAGGCCATGCATATTCAGGAGAAGGAAAAGATCAAGAACCTTAACAATAAGTTTGCCTCCTTCATTGGCAAAGTTCGGTTTCTGGAGCAGCAGAAAAAGTTGCTGGAGGCCAGGAAGATGTCCTGGAACAATATGGACAACATGTTCAAAAGCTACATCAACAACTTCCAGCAGTAGCTGGACACACTGGGTCAGGACAACCTGAAGCTGGAGGCAGAACTTGACAACATACAGGGGCTGGTAGAGGGCTTCAAAAATAAATATGAAGATGAGACCAATAAGCATACAGAGATGCAGAATGAACTTGTCCTCATCAAGAAGGTTATGGATGAAGCTTATATGCACAAGGTGGAGCTCAAGGCATGCCTGGAAGGACTGAACGATGAGATCAATTTCCTCAGGCAGCTGTATGAAGAGGAGATACGTGAGCTGCAGTCTCAGATCTTGGACACCTCTGTGGTGCTGACAGTGGGCAGTGGATAACAGCCACTCCCTAGATGAGGAGTACAGCATTACCGAGGTCAAGAATCAGTATGACGAGATCGCCAACTGCAGCTGAGCTGAGGCTGAGAAGATTTAGCAGATTAAGTAAGAAGAGCTGCAGACTCTGTCTGGGAAGCATGGGGATGGCCTCTGCTGCATGGAGTCAGATCTCTGACATGAACCACAGCATCAGTCACCTGCAGGCAGAGACTGAGGCCCTCAAAGGCCGGGGAGCATCCCTAGAGGCTGCCATTGCTGATGCCTCGCTGTGTGGGGAGATAGTCATTAAGGATGTCAAGGCCAAGCTGGCCCAGCGGGAGGCTGCCCTGCAGAAGGCAAGCAGGATATGGCCCAGCAGCTGTGTGAGTACCAGGAGCTCATGAATGTCAAGCTGGCCCTGGACATTGCGATTACCATCTATGCAAGTTGCTGGAGGGTGAGGCAAAGAGGCTCAAGGCTGGGATGCAGAACTTGAGCATCCATACGGAGACAGCCAAGTTGCTATGCAGGAATGGTGAGCTCACCCTATGCGGGCCCCACAAGCCCTGGCTTTGGCAGCCTCCAAAGCCCTGGCTTTACCAGCACCAAGTCTGCTGCGTGTTGTGAAGGTCCAGATCTGTGATGGGGAGCTGTGATTTGAGACCTCTGATGTCCTGGCCAAGTGAATGGGCCTCAGCAGCCTCTCCCAGCCCACACCTCTCCCAAGGTTGCCTCAGAGCACCTGGAGCAGCAGCTGTACAAGGAAGCATTGGGAGCAAGAGACCCACCTGAAGCTCAGCTTAGCCGTCAGCTCACTCTTGGGGGACATTACTGCCTGGGGTACCCCTTCCTGCCCATACCCTCCACCAAAAGCAAATTAAACTGTCTTCTTGAAAATAAAGCCTGATTTTGCCACACACACACACACACACACACACACACACACACACACACACACCGGAGAATTTTGTAGCAGATTTTTGCATATTTATTAAAAAACTATAGTAACCATATCACCCGATTTTGGAATTTTAAAAGATGTCACATGGTTTACTTTTCCCAGTAATTTGTTAGCATTGTTAAATTTTAAGTTGCCTACTATTTGATTTAACTACTTGTTCCTTAAGTAAACAATGTGTTCTCCTTTGTGGAATTTATGGATCACTAAGAGGGAAGAGAATGAGCAAGGATTTCACCTGAAGCTCAAGCGATGTCTATAATGGAGTTAAAAAGACAATTGAGTCTTTTTTGACCCATCACTTTCAGGTAGAACAATCTCTTGATTCTCCTTCATATCTGCTTGCTACCTAGAAAAGGAGGATCTTTTAATGATTACCTGAAAGGCTCCCATCACGAAATGCAATTGTTTTCCCCAAGAAGTAGATGTTCTGCGTAAGTTGAGAATACTACCAAAGAAATGGCATCACATGTGAATTTGACTCTCAACTCATTCTGTGTGTTTTCCCACACACATAAATTGATTACCACAGTACATAAGATACTTCTCCTAGCACAATGGTTTGAAACATGACAATAAATTACATGTAACACACAAAAAACACTAAAATAATAATGTGTAAGCCCATTTTTACTTACTGCTTTCACCACATTAATTCCACGCATTGACTTTAAACTACATTTACATTAAATCATAAAAACTAGTAATCTTTCTTGTAGAACAGTCTCTGGATTCTCCATCGTATCTGCTGGGTCTTGATGCTATAAATGATGGGTTTCATCAAGGGTGGGAGAAGGATGTAGACGTTGCCCATGAGCACGTGAACCAGTGGGAAGAGGTGTTTTCCAAAGCGGTGCACCATGGTCAGGCCAATGATGGGGATGTAGAACACCAGCACGGCACACAGGTGCGACACACACGTTTGCAGGGATTTGAGTCTCTCCTCCCGGGATGCAATGGCCAAAACAGTGTGCAGGATCATGACGTAGGAGACCAGAATGAGCACCGCGTCCAACAGCAGAGTGCAGATCACCAGAGCCAGGCCATAGATGCTATTGAAGCGAATATCTGAGCAGGACATTCGGAGTAAGTCTTGGTGGAGGCAGAAGGAGTGAGAGAGGATGTGAGGGCAGCAGTAGTTTAAAAACTTCAGGCGGATAATAGCTGGAGCAATGAGGAAAAAACTCCTACAGAAGATCATTACACCAATTTTCATGATTTTTTCATTTGTTAAGATTGAGGAATAATGTAGAGGGTTGCAAATGGCAATGTAGCGATCAAAAGACATAGCTAGGAGGACAGAGGACTCCATACAGGACAGACCATGGATGAAGAAGGACTGAGCAATGCAGGAATCCAGGTTGATGTCTTGAACAAACCCCCAGAGCACCGCCAGCACTGTGTGCACGGCGGACAGCCCCACGGACAGGTCGGTGAGGGCCAGCATAGCCAGGAAGTAGAACATGGGCTCGTGGAGGCTCGGCTCAGTTCGGATGGCATGGAGCACCACAGTTTCCCAGGAACACCATGGAATAGATGATGGACAAAGGAATGGAGACAGCCTGAAAGTAACCTGTGAGGATAAATCCAGAATCATTTGAATTTGACGTAGACATAGCAGACATTACTACACATCTGAAAATAGTTCTACACAGGTGTTGTTAATGCATCCATTTGCAACTTCCTAATTTCTATCGTTCATCGGAATCAGAGAAGAAAAATGCACATAACTTCTTTAGCAGCAAATAAAATTTAATTTTTTTATTTATTATTTTTATTCTTGTTTCAGAACCTTTGTTTGTTTATTCACTCATTTTTATGGCTGGCTCAGCCCATCCCACGGTCAGGGCTGGCGCAGCATGTGGTGCCGGGGATCGAACCGCAGTCCCTGAAGCCGCCCAAGCTTCCCTAAGCAGGGGCTTTAGACCACTGAGCCATCCCTCCAGGCCCGAATTTAATAGAGCTGAAGTAAATGTATAAAATAAAGCCAAGTAAACATTCTTTGTTTACTATAGGAATCATCTGATGCCTCAACATGGTATTTCCAGAGCTAGAGATGATAGATGCTAGGATCTTTGGGAATTTTATGCAGAAAGTGTAATGCTGACAGGCCCATGGGATTTGCCCTGCAGGCAGACTTCTGGGAGTCTCTGCACAATCATTTAAGGTGATAATGTAAGATTACAGGTGTGGAGTGCGCCAGTGGGGGCATGGGGCACAAGAGACTGAAATATAGAGGGCATTTGTTCTCCAGTATCGGAGCTGAGTCTCTTACTTCTTACAGTGCAGTGTGAAATCTGAAAAAGACAACTTTTTTAAAGTACTGAAATTTGTAGAAAATAAAAGTTGTCCAGGGTCCTGGGAGATAGCTCAGTAGAATAAGTGTTTGCCTGGCAAGTGCAAGGTCCTGAGTTCAATTCCTGGTACAAAAAAAAAAAAAAATCCAAAACAAAATAAACTACACAAATTGGAATGTAAATGTTTTGTGTTTTTTTTTTACAACATTCTACTTTACTTAGTCTCTATAAATTGTTTAAGTAAGTTTTCCTTTGTCTTCTCTTATTTTCATCATACATGAGCTTTATAGCTTTTCTGAATCTCACAGTATTTTTATATCATATCTCCCACCAAAATGAAATATGGCTGTTATTAATTTTGAATCAGGCGACAAAAATAATTATCTATTGCAATTTCTGTATTATTACTGGCTATAACTAGTTGCAAAAGAAATAAAATTGTCTATTAAGCATTATTCCATCTTTATTTTTTTATTTTATTTTATTATTATTATTTTTTTTTTTTTTGTCTTTTTGAGACAGGGTCTCACTATACGGTTCAGGCTGGCATTGAACTCACTTTTGTAGCCCAGACTCACCTTAAACTAGCACTAATCCTCCTGCCTCAGCCTCCCAAGCGCTGGGATTACAGACATGTGCCACCACGCCCGGCAGCATTATTCCATCTTAAAATAAACCATTATTTGTAAAGACCTCCATTTTACTTCCTGTAACTATTATAGAATTATTCCAGAAATTCTACCATAATACATAAGTAATTATAACCTGAGATAGATTTTTTTCATTAAAAGTCTGTAAACGTTATTTCCAAAAATATTTTTAGATTTTTTTAAAATATAAATGACTCTCACAAACAGCCTAAATAATTTCTATGGTTGAGGAACTGAAGTCTCTCTAACAAGGAGTAATTTATATTTTGGTGAGAACAGCCTAGCTACAAATAGGAAGATGATACTGACATTAAATAAAAACTCAGGCTTTTATGCTTAGAACATAATTGAATACTGAAATAAGATCCTTGATGGAGAGAGTTCATAAATCTAATGAAGAAATCTGTAGTACCACTGTAGCATGTTTCCTTTTTAAACTCTTAATGATGTTTACTGCATTAGCCTTTGTTCATATGTAATATTATCTGTACTGTATTTGGTGAGGTTATTTATATATTTAATATTTGCATTCCAGTGGGATAATTTTCTGTCATTTCACTCTAGTCTGCTGAATGCTCTTCTATTTGAAGTTGCTCTTAGGGAGTAAATGGAAAAATTCTCTGTCTACATTAATTTTCTGAGAGTACTTACCTAGAGTTTGTATTATTTCCCCTATGGTGTAGTAAAAGCAAGTGCTTTTGTACATTTTTCCATCATTATCCTTTCATGTCAATCCAGTCTGTAATGATGTCATCACCCAATCTTTTTTTTCTTTTCTTTTTTTTTTTCTCTGATCCTTGCTCTTTGCAGGCAGGTGCTTAGACCACCAAGCTATCTCTCCAGCCCAACTATCTCCCAACTCACATCTCCCAATCTTGATAGTGACAATCTGCATGTGTTATTTTTTCTAGACTTATTCAATAGTGTGGATGCATATGGATATTTTTTTAAATGTAATTGTTTCATTAAATCCTTTTAATTAGCCTGTGTTGTATTTAATTTCAGTCTGCTCTGGCATTTCTTTCCTTTCTTAATTTTACAAAAGATCTTTTCAGTTTTTCTTCATTCAGTATTATATGAGCTATGGATTTGTTACATACAAAAGTCATTACAACCAGGTAAAAATTCTTCTGTGATGCTTTATCCAGGGTTTTTAAAATGCAACCACATTTACTTTTATTGAAAGATTTATCCCCATGTGTTAAAAAGATCATGCAATTTTTCCTCAACTATTTCCATGTGGCTGTTATGTTGATTAGTGTGTGTTGAAATATAGTGCACCTCTGCTCCAAAGGCCACTTATTATCTACAAATCTATGGTGTTTATGAAAGTGATGACTAATTTTGATTTTTAATTATTTTACTGTACATTTCTCCATGTATCTTCATCAGAAGCATGTGACATATTTTATTCTGCTATCTAAATATATTTTAACTCTCTATTTGGAGTTTTATGTACCACAAAGTGAAGTTATTTGGGGACATTTTGTGAAAGTGAGAGTTGCCAGCAAATGTTATTATATCCATTCAAATGTATCTATGTTTGGGTTAGCATCATGGTAGACCAATATAAAACACATATGTGGATAAGATGTTTAGCCTGCCATGTGCTCTTCAAGTTTTTCTCGATATGCTCTTCAGCATACATATGTGTCCCAATCAAAGAACCGATTCAAGTTTACCTACAGTAACTCTCAGATGAAGCTCATAGCCACTTGTGAATTCCTTGGCAATGACACACTTTTTGCAAGATAAAACTTCTGTAGCCACCCACACACCTCTTATTTTATCTTAATGTCCTGTCTGCTTCAGACATTTGGACAAAACATGCAATTACTCCATTCATTCCACTATCTTTCTTCACCTACTCCGTGATGAGAAAAATGCAGACACTGCCCTGAATCAGCACTCAATTTGATAAGCGAGTGCCCCATGTTGATAAGACTTTATTTAAGGCATCACAAAAGCTGTGGAATGAGTGGAATGAACATACATTGCGTATATGGTGGTGATGCACTGATTCAGAATACATAAATCAAAGCTGTAGGCTGGAGGTAAATCAGCTAATGATTATTCTTGTGCATAACACAGAGGTGTCACAAGAATAAATGAAGTAAAGGAGCTACCTATGGATATAAGCAGCACTTAGAATAAAAGTCCAAAGCATTATTATAAGTGAATCATCCACAGTTAAAAGATTACATTACTTATATTTTTAATTTATAGTATGTTTTCTAGATGTAAGTAATTATATATTACCTGTTCAGAATTTGTGTATCATTTAAACCACAGGGAAGAACACCCACTTGTACACTATAAAATAAAATCTACTATGAAGACTTGCTGCAGAGATTAAATCAGAGATATGTTTAAATTACTTAGCCATAGGAACAGTGTATTCACTTTATAGTCTCTTCTCTGTGACCTGGTAATTGAATGAGATTAGACACTTATGGATTGAAAATAAATATTTTCAAAAAAAATAGATGACCTGCTAATGATTCTTGCAGTTTGCATTATTTGATGGTGGAAACCAGTTACAAAGCCTATTTCACTTGGGTAGTTGCTAATTAATGGAAGACCCCCTCAATATTCACAGCATGGGCTGGGAGACATTGCTCAGCTCTCTGCTACTTTCAAGATGACGTTTTCCCATTTTTTATTGCATTTAATAAGAAATGACAATGTGAAAGTTTCAAAACACGTTAGTAGTACATACCCAGTATTCTTCTCCTAGTAGTTATACAGAGCACAGGGTATAGACGTGATAATTTTTCAAATCATTACTGGTACAAAAAATTTTCTTCTCATTAAACTAGGAGAAAGCAGTTGTATACATAATCCAATGTTCCATAATCACAGTGGGTTATTGGCAAAACTGGCAATGATAGGAGCTGTTGATTTAAGTCTTTTACAACTCAGCGTACTAATCTAGCTTTACGTTTTATGCCTTGTCATTAAACTTTTCTGCTGGGTGGTTAAGAACAAGTTAAAGCAAGACCTGTATAACAAAACATGTAACTTTTGTATCTCCCAAGGTCAGTCAGATCCCCTCAAGATTAACTTGGAAACCATAGACAGTGCTCTGTAGAACTTTTGTCAGAGTCAACTATCTGGGTGAGTCATAGCCACTACTTGAACAACTTGCTCTCTGTGAAAACCTGAGAAAATGTTTTCTTTCTCTTCTTAGTTACACTATATATCTTCAATCCCTTTCTTCTGTAGCCCTATAATCTCCTTGAACAGAAAATTTGGAACATCACTGAATTATAGGATGTTACAGCACAGGTTTTCTTACGTCTTGAGTCCTCAGTGACCTTGAAGGCTAGGGACAAAATATTGGCTATCCTATAGCCCTTCTTTTTCTCTAAATTTTGGTCTGTAAACTTATATTCTTAATCATCCAGAAGAAAAGCTTAGCGATACTATTACTCTATAACATAAGTACTTGAGCTTAACATCACTGTCTCTCTGAGTGTCAAACATCTTGCATTTAATTTGGAATTGGTATTATCTATCAATCATTGATATTCTAATAACTCTTTATAGAATGTGGTAAAATCAGTTACACATTTTTGCACAGGACTTTAGAAATCTAAGCATATAAAATATTGTAGCCTGTCAATCCTTCAATATTTTTCCTAGTCTCTTATTCTCATTTAATACCATTTTTGTTTTGTTGTAAACCAACCATTTACTTGAGAGAGAGTATAGTAATAACTAAAATTACATTAGAAGTAGCACACATCTAAAAGACCAGAATGGCAGGCATTCTATGCATAGTTTTACTGTTACACATTGCTATCCTCAGTGTGATAAACCTCTTGGAGGTGTATAGGGCCGATATCTAATTTATCATGTATACAGTTTTGCTCCTGCAATGTATCCTGTGTTTTCTACTTACAGCAATTTAGGTATTTAACTTTTAAGTGCTTGATTTCCATTCAGCTCTGTTATGTCTCTCCATTTTTATTATTCTTTTGGGTTCTTACACTACGGAGGCTATGATACGTATGCATGTAGATATGGTTTATTTCACTTACGAGTCTATGTTCAAGATAAATCAACATGTGTATAAAGTCTTCTAGTTTATTATTCTTTATAGCTGAGTCATATTTCATTGTATATAATTACCACATCTTTCTCATCTATTCTTCAGATGACGGGCATTTTGGTTGTTTCCAAGATTTGGCTATTACAAATTGTGCTGCTATAAGCATAGGTCCACAGGTATCACTATTTTATGATGTTTTCAGTTCTTCTGGGAAAATTCCCAGTAGGGTCTTATCTGGATTGAATGGGATTTCCAGTTCTAGTTTTCTAAGGAGTGTCCACACAGTTCTCCATAATTGTTGCACCAGTCTGCGCTCCCACCCAGCAGTGGAGAAGGGTTCCTTTTTCCACATCATCTCCAACATTTGTTGTTGGTTTCTTTATAATAGCCATTCTTTCTGGAGTAAGATGGTATCTAAGTGTTGTTTTAATTTGTATTTCATGAAGGGCTAGCGATGTGCAGCATTTCTTCATGTACTTACAGGCTTGTTGAATTTCATTCTCTGAGAAGTATGTGTTCATCTTAGATGCCAAATTCTGAATTGGGTCTCCCAATGTTGGGACCCAAATGGTTTTTAGCTCTTTATAAATTCTAGATAGATGACCTTTGTCTGAATACCTATTAGTAAAAATTTCAAAATTTGTGGGTTGTCTTTTCACTCTGTTGGTAATTTCTTTAGCCTTGCAAAAACTTCGTGGCTGGGGAGGTTGCAGTTCTTGATTCTTTCAAGTGTTAAATGGCTTTCAATTTTTGTCCATCAACTCTTTGCCTACCCTGTTGTGTCCAAGATTTTCTCCCACTTTCTCTACCAGGAGATTTAATGCTTCCCTTTTAATGTTTAGATCTTTAATCCATTTTCACTTTAGTTTAGTGCACGGTGATAGACTCGGGTCAAGTTTTAGTTTTCAGGATGTGGAGAGCCAGTTTTCCCAGTACCATTTATTTTAAAGAGGCTATCTTTCTTCCAGTAAGCATGTTTAGTCCCTTTGTCAAAGACAAGATTTCTGAGTGTGTTTGTATTTATTTGTGCATATTCTAATTTATTCCACTGATACTCATATCTATTTTTTTGCCAATACTATGCTGATTTTATCACTGTAGCTTTGTAGTATAACTTTAGGTCAGGAATTGTAGTGCCTCCTGTATTATCTTTGTTGCCTAGGATGGTTCTTGAAATTCTAGTGGCTTTTTTTGTTGTTGTTCCAAATAAATTTAAGGAATGGTTTCTCCAGGTCTGTGAGGTATGTTGATAGTTTTTGGATAGGAAGTGCATTCAGTCTGTATAACACTTTAGGGAGTATGGTCATCATCACAATGTTGATTCTTCCTATTCAGGATCAGGGGATATCTTTCCATTTTCTGAAATCCTGAAGGACCTTCTTTTTCAGAGTACTGCAATTTTCATTGAAAGGCTATTTTATTTCTTTAATTAGATTAATTCCCAAGTATTTCATTTTCATCAGTACTATTGCCAAAGGTATTGTTTCTCTAATTTCTTTCTCAGTGCGTTTGTTTATCTGCATAGAGGAATTATACTGACTTTTCCGTGTTGACTTTGTATTAATGCTACACTACTGAACTTGTGTATTAATTCTATTAGCTTCTTGGTGGGGTTTTTTTTTGATCTTCCAAGTAGATTATCATGTCATCTGCAAATAATGACAATTTAACTTCTTCTCTACCTATTGTTATTTCTTTTGTTTTTCTCTCTTGTCTAATTGCTATTGCTAATGATCTCAAAACTATATTGAATAGGAGTGGGGATAGAGCACATCCTTGCCTTATACCAGATCTGAGAGTAAAAGTCTTTAGTTTTTCCCCATGAGAACTATGTTTAAAAAAAAAAAAAAGAACTATGTTAGCTGTTGGATTGTCATACATGGCTTTTATCAAATTGTAGTAGAGACCATCTGTTCCAATTTTTTGTAGGACTCTGAACATGAATGAATGTTTGACTTTGTCAGAAGCCTTTCCTGCATCAATTGTGATGATCATGTGATTTTGTCTTTGGCTTTATTGATATAGTGTATTACATTTATATATTTGTATATATTGAACCATCCTTGCATCTCTGGGATGAATTCTATATGGTCATGGTGTATAATTTTCTTTATGATTTGCTATGTTCTAGTGACAAGGACTTTATTGAGGATTTTTGCATCTATATTCATGAGAAAAATTTGCCAGTAATTCTTTTTTTTAATTGCATCTCTCTCTGGTTTTGGTATCAATGTAAAACTTGCCCCTAAGAATGATTTTGGGAGGATTGCTTCCTTTTCAATTTCATTGAGGAGTTTGAGGAGTATTGGGCTTATACCTTCTATAAATTCCTTGTGGAATTCACTGGTGAATCCATCAGGTCCTGCACTTTTATTTGTCTGTAGGCTTTTTATTACATTTTGTGATTTTTAATTGACTGTTATTGGTTTATTACAGTTCTTATATGTTCTTGATTCAGTTTTGGTAAACTGTAACTTTTTAGGGATCTGTCCATTTCATGTGTGTGTTCAATTCTATGAGAGTAAAGGTTCTCAAGTAGCTATTAATGATCTTCTGAATCTCTGCTGTGTCTTTAGTACTTTCACCCTTTCCATTCCTTATTCCTTAAATTTGAGTCCTTCCTTTCTTCTTTTTGATGAGGTCAGCTAGTGTCTTATCAATTTTATTTAATCTTTCAAAGAACTAGCTTTTTGATTCATTAATTCCTTGTCTCAACAGAATTAATTTCTGCTCTAATACTTATGATTTCCTCCCGTCTTTGGGCTTTTGGTTTCATTTACTGTCCCTTTTCTAGTCGGTTTAAGTGCTGCATGAGAGTATGTATTTGCTCCCATTCTGTTTTCTTTTTATTTATTTTTTTTTTGTCTTTTTGAGACAGGGTCTCACTATGCAGTTGAGGCTGACCTTGAGCTCACTTTCGTAACCCAGCCTGGTCTCGAACTTGCACCGATCCTTCTGCCTCAGCCTCCCGAATGCTGGGATTACAGGCGTGTGCCACCACGTCCAGCTATAAGTTTCTTTTCATTTTTTATTTTTTTATTTTTTTTCAAGTTTCAATTTTTTATTGTTTAAATTTAACAATGGTTATATTACATATTTTCATCATCAGATCAGTTTAGATTAATGCATATAGGTATATAAGATTGATCAAACAATTAAACATTAACCCTTCTAATTCAACATTACTTTTTTTTTCTTTTCCCCTTTCTTTTCTTTGAAAGTTGACATATTGCATATGAGCTTTAGGAGGCTTAGATTCAATAGCCTCCAACATCACAAGCTTCACTGGTGGTCCACTGCAATTGCAGAATATTTGACTGTGTATGTATCTGCTTCCTCTTAGTCCAAAGAGAAGTATATTCTTTTCCTTTTTTTTTTTTTCTCTAAGCAACATTAATAGGGGGGTGGGTCATGCCCACACACTGTACTCTGTAGAACCATTCTGTTTTCTTAATGTGTGAGTTCAGAGCTGTAAAGTTCTCTCTGAAAGCTGCTTTCATTGCATCCCATAAATTCTGGTAGGTTGGGTTTGATTTTTCATTAAATTGTAGATACTTATTAATTTCTTGTTTAATTTCATCTGTCACCCACCCGCTGCTGAGAAGGGTGTTGTCTAATTTCCATGTATTTAAGGGTTCTTGTAATTTCTCTTGTCA
The DNA here is from genome assembly GCA_004027025.1 of Myocastor coypus. Lineage (NCBI taxonomy): Eukaryota > Metazoa > Chordata > Mammalia > Rodentia > Myocastoridae > Myocastor > Myocastor coypus. Next base: position 8,480 of record PVJA010020258.1, on the reverse strand, counting down.
TTTATTTCCAGTTTCATTGCACTGTGGTCAGATAATATTCATGGGATAATTTCTGTTTTCTTGCACATAGCTAAGCATGCCTTTTGCACTAGTATGTGGTCTATTTTGGAAAATGTCCCATGTGCAGCTGAAAAAAATGTGTATTCAAAATTGTTTGGGTGGAAAACTGTGTATGTCACCAAGTGCAGTTGTTACAAGTTACAAGTTCTGTGACCTTTTTGCTAATTTTTTGTCTGCTTGACCTATCTTTTTTGGACAAGGGGGTGTTAAGGTCTCCTGTTAAGATTTTAGTATTGGATATTAGACTTTTCATGTCCGTTAAGATTTGTCTTATATAACTTGGTGCTCCCTTTGTAGGTGCATGTATATTTATGAGTGTTATCTCTTTGTCTTGAATTTTTCCCCTAAGCAGTATGTAGTGGCCTTCTTTAGTTCATTTGCTCAATCTCTGTTTGAAGTTTAGACTGTCTGCAAACAGGATTGCTACCCCTGCTTTTTTTGAGCTTCCAGGGCATGTAGTATTGTTTTTCATGCTTTAGTTTTTATCCTATGAGATTCCTTATGAGATAAGTGTGTATCTTGTAGACAGCATATTGCCAGATTTTGTTTCCTTATCCAGTCTGCCAGTCTATTTCTTTTAGTCAGAGAATTGAGTCCATTTATGTTGTTTATAATTGAAATGTGTTGACTTATGATTGACCTGTCACTTACTTACTACTGTTTACCCCTTTTTTGCTGTGTTTATTTGGTTTCCCTATTTGGTGGTTCTTTCTGTTCTCATTTGTGGAGTTCAGGTCATTTTGGTCCCTCTCTAAAATATTTTTTAGTAGTCTCTATAAAATTGGTTTTGACATCATGAAACCCTTTAGTTGCTCCTTTTCATGGAAGTATTTCACTTCTCCCTCATACTTGAAACTGTTTTGTGAGGTACAGCAGTCTGGACTAGAATTTGTTTTCATGGAGGACTGGAAGCACTCTGCTCCATGGTCTTCTTGGCTTCATGGTTTATAAAGAGAAATCTGTCATTATTCTGATGGGTTTTCCTTTAAATGTAATCTATTTCTTTTCTCTAGCAAGTTTTAGTATATTATTCCTCTGTTGTATATCTGGGATCTTGATTACTATATGACTGGGTGTGTTTTTAATCAGGTTGATGTTATTTGGAGTTACGTATGCTTCAATTACCTGAATGTCAGGTCGCTTTCTCATATCTGGGAAGTTGTCTGCTATTACTTCTATCAATATTCTTTTTATATGCTTTGTATTGAATCCTTCTTTCTCTGTTATTCCTATTAATCTCACTTTGTTCAATTATCATCATCTTGCAGATGTTGAATTATCATTTCGTGCATCCTTGTTGCTCTTAAGAGATTCTTTGTTACCTTTTTACTAGCTGCAACTGGGTCTTTAAGATCTCAAACTCTCTTCACTTTCGTTCATATGGTGTTGCCAGCTTGTCATTGAGATATTTTTTTTGTATATCTCTTTGAAACTGTTTCATGTGATCTATTTCTTTCCTATATTGCTCATTCAGGGAATCCATCACTTTTCTGTTCTCCTTTTAATTTTTGTCAATGTCTTCTTTAGTAGCATTTAAGTCTTTCATTGTAGATATCCTGTCTTTCTCTACTTCAGAGATTGTTTCTGCTCTGATCTCCTCTCTACTTTTCTGCTATCTTCCCTTTGCTTTAGATGCTATTAAATAAAGATGTCCTTTGTTGCCTAGGAGGTTATTTCTGGTCTTATTTCTTCTCCTTTTCCTCCAGTTGTTTTTCTACTACAGATTCTATTAATTCATGCATTTCTCTTCTTACTTGTGATATTATCTCTGATCCTAGTTCTTCTCTACATTTCTGCACTTGTCTGTCTACCTCAGATGCTACCAGTTCAGATATTTTGGCTGCATGATTCCTGTTTTCTGCCATGGTATTGTTTCCTATATTTGCTCTGGGTGGGCTCAAGACCTAAAATTTTATCTTACCCCTTCTGTTCATCTTTTGTATGACCTCTGCACTTTGGTGAAGCTATGTCATCAGGATGTATTGAAATTTGGTTCCGGTTCCACCTCTTGATCCCATTCAAATGTGCCGGGTGGGTCTGGCTGCTGTACTCAGCATCTTCCTGCTGCAGCTGGGTGCAGGCCTGGTTGGTCAGCCTGGGCTGGCAGGGGCAGAGTTCCATTGGCTGGTGTGCTGGGGCACCCAATGGTGGAGATGTCCTAACTGGGAGCGAGCCTGATTGGTTAGCATCAAGATGATGTTATGGACAGTTGGGTTTTTTGTTTGTTTGTTTCTTTATCACAGTTTCTGTGATGTTTACTCTGTTTTGCGCTTGTAAAGTTGAACTATGTATTTAATCATGCATAACACTTCTAGCTCCAATATTTTACTCAAACATTTATTGAATGTTTATTACTTATGTGAAGGAATTTAGACAGCAAACACTTTTTTCATGAAGTTATATTAGAATTCTTTCACTACTGGCAAAAATAAGGTATAGGTATTGCTAGACAAACTAAGTGATATATGAATATGACTCCCTGCATGTTCTATAGCCATATAGCTAAATAGAAAATTAATTATCATAGTATAAAGACAAACTCAGACTTAAAGTAGGTGATGAAAAGTGACAGAAAAGCATTTTCTGCATGTAAAATTACATTGAAATAGAACTGAGTAAATCTATATTTATTTAGTTATTATTCTCATGATTTTACTTTTGTTTGTTAACTGTTAAATGTTAATGTTAGTATCACACTGAGTCTCAACACTTAAGCTCCTTTTGTTACAACAAGATTCAGTGATATAAATACACATGAAAGAACAAGAACGGGACTGCATGAAGATTTTATTTAGCCAGCAGATGACAATGTGATGCATCATAATAAGGTCAGAAAATGTTGGTGACCACAGACTTTTGTGGACAGTTTGTACATTTATAAATCACTATAGTAACCACCTTAGCTCATTTTGCAATTTTACCAAAGTGTCACAAGGCTTACACTTCCGGGGGCTTTATTAGCATTGTTAAATTTTAGTTTACCTACAATTTGTTTCAATTGTTAGCCCCTGAAATAAGCAATTTGTTCTCTTCTCTGCATTTCATGATTAAGAAGGGATGAGGAGTGAATTCACTTAATTTACGTGACTTCTAAACTGGAGTTAAACTCTTTTCCATCTTTCAAGATAGCAGGTGAAGCTAGACATTAAAGAGAAGAAGCTTGAAGCCAAAAAGGCTGCTGCCAGTGGCACTGATAAAAAGGGTAAGCTGTGGGCAAGAAGAAATCCAAGAAAGGGCAGCCCCACTGCAGCCAAAATCCTGCCCTGATTAGAGAATTTGGTAGATATTCCCAATCTGCTATGTATTCCAGAAAGTTTTTGTACAAGAGAAAGTACATAGCCGCTAAATCAAAAGTTGAGAGAAAAAGCAGAAAGTTCTTGGTAACACCACAAAACCAGTCTGTGGGGACAAGAATGGAGTTACCCAGGTGGTTAAGCTTTGAAAAATGCCTAGATACTACTCTACTGAATATGTGCCCCGAAAGCCCATGAGCCACAGCAGGAAAACCTTCAGTCAGTGTGTGAGGAAGCTTAGAGCTAGCAGTGCTCCTGGCACCATCTTGATTATCCTCACTGGATGACACAGAGGCAAAAGTGTGGTCTTCCTGAAGAAGTTGGCCAGTGGCTTGCTACTTGTGATTGGGCCTCTTAGCCTGAATCGTGTTCCTCTACAAAGAACACACCAGAAATTTGTCATTTCCATCTCTACAAAAAATGGTATCAGCAAATGTAAAATCCTCAAACACCTCATTGATGCTTACTTCAAGAATAAGAAGCTGTGGAAACCCAGAAACCAGAAACCAAGAGGCTGAGATCTTCAACACCAAGAAAGAGAGATACCAGATTTCAGAGCAGTGCAAAGTGGATCACAAAGTAGTGAACTCTCAGATTTTAGCAGAAATCAAATCTGTTCCTACCTCTGGGGTACTTATGAGCTGTTTCTGCTATGACAAAGGCATTCCAATTTGGATAGTTTGTTTCAGAAAATTTTGTATTCCTTAAATTTCATTACATGTACTATATATATATATATATATATATATATATATATATATATACACACACACACACACACACACACACACACACACACTCTACATAATGAGTTCGAGGCTTTCCTGAACTACAAAATGAGGCACTGTCTTTAAATATAATTCATTAACTAATTAATTGGTTAATTAAAAAATACATAGGAAGAGCTGGCCAGATGGTTCAGCTGTCTAAAGCGCCTGCTTAAGAAAGCTGAGGCAACTACAGGGACCGCAGTTCAATCCCTGCCACTACATGCTGCACCAGCCCCATCCCTAGGGTATTCTGAGTGGGCCATAATATATATATATATAGATAGATAGATAGATAGATAGATAGATAGATAGATATATAGATAGATAGATAGATAGATAGATATAGATATATCATAAGAAAAGTAGAAAAAAGCTGTCATTGGATTCAAAGCAAACCAAAATGAATAATATATCCTAACCCATTGTATATTCCCTATTAAATTTTTACAGATCACTTTACCTACATGGAAAACATTGATTTGCACAATATAAAATCAAATCTACTTTAGGGTCTTTATAGAGAAATTAAATTAGGAATACACAATAAAGCATACAAGCAGATTTATACTATTATAATGCCCAGAAAATGTCACTAGCATTGGTATCTATCGTCTATCTTCATGATCACAATCTTTGTTACAAAATATAATATGTTAAACAATTCATATTGGTTACTACCTATGGATTTCTGGTGCCCTATGTTAAGCGCTAATGAGATCAGGGGCTCCTGAAGGGTCTTGATAAAAAATGAAAAATGTAAAAATCTTTGAGGAATTGAAGGGTTAAGAATGCATTACGGGATTAATTATTAAATATTTATCTGGCTTTGTTTGGGCTCCTATGTCCAGACGTTCTAAGCAGTCCACGTATTCTCTGCATCCACTGGCTCTCTGACTCTTCAGCACTGGCTAATCCCCACGGTGAGGTTTGCTAGGAGTCTGTTCTGAGTGTGCTGCCGCTCCTCATGCCAGAGGAAACCTAAACCCAAGTTTACATGAACACATTATTGTTATCTTGCTCAAAATGAAGTGGGGGTGTACTTAGAAGTTCATTCTCATCAGCCTCTCGCTGGGTCCACGGTAGTCCCAGATACTTTGCACAGAGTAGGTATCCTCTGCCAGACATTGAGTTGGTTCTGCTTGGCTCTGGCACTACCCTGCTGATGGAACAGCTCCAAGCTGTTAGGTCAGAGACCTCTGCAAACATTAGGAGCTGTAAAGCATTTTATTTTGTTCTTTTTCTTCTATTCCTTTCACTGGGCCAGTGTAAATAAGGAAATTAAATTTTTTCATTAACATTATGAAGATTACAATGTAAGCCATGTATGAGCATGTTTTACATAATTTCAGAGATATAAGAAAAGAGCAAAGTGAAAGATAGCTAATAGAAAATAGAGAGATAGATCTTTTGTGAAAGAGAAGTGGACCAAGAGAGGAAGAGAGAGGCATAGGGGAGAGAGACAGGGGAAGGAAACGGAAAGAAAAGAAATAAGCTCTTACCTACACGCAACAACTCCCTAAAGATAATGTAATCATTTATGGCAAAAACATGTACTAATAAAAATTAAACATAGAAAAAATTGATAAGACAGGCTTGAGCTTTGAAAAACAACTTACATACAAATTAAAAGTTCTGCACTATTGTTTCCTACTATTATGAACTTGTAACTAGTTATATCTTAGTGCACTGTGGTTTTTCTATTAACATCAATAGGTTAAATAACATAGATGACGATTTTATTTTAAATTGAAGTTTTTTGATATGTTTTAGATATACATAGTGACCATGTTTATATTGGGAAATTATATTCCTGCGTGCTGTATTTTGATTCCTCTGTTATTTTTCATACTCCTCTTGGTCCTTCAAACCCTCTTCCCCTTCTACTTACAAACTTTTGTTTCCATTTTGTCCTCATTATCATTTTTTCATTTTTGCTCCCATGCTCTCCCTTGCTCCAAACTTGCTCCTCTTTCATTTTGTACTGTTTCCTTCCACTTCACAGTATCTGTTTCTTTTGATCCTTAGTTGCTCTTTCAGTTTCTTGTACCAGAGGGACATTGAAATGTTTTCAGATGTGTGTCTCACTTATTTTCCTTACTTATGGTCTCCAGTTGTACACATTTACCTAGAAATGTCTCAAGTTTATTACTCCATTGAAAAAAAATTATGTTCTTTACCCATTCTTCAGTTGAAGAACATTTACACTGTGCCAAAGATTTAGCTATCAGAAACTGTGCTGCAGTAAGTATGGGTTAACATACGTCATATTTTATCATTTATGTAGTATGCCATTTTTAGTTTTGTTGAGAAGACATGCAGGAGAGGAATAACTGGGTCAAATGAAACCTCTGAGTCCAGTATTATGAGAACAATTCAAACTGATTTCCACAGTGGTCAAAACATTCTGAAGCATAGGAAATAATACACAGATTATGCAACAGGAAATAATGAAGAAAGAAAAACTAGGATAGCGTCCCATTAAAAGCTTTTTCAAGATTCCTTCCCCTACCCCGTGTTACCAGGTATCAAGCTCAGGACCTTCTGCATTCTAGGCAGGTGCTTGTGCAGCTGAACTGTATCCCTGGCCCCTCATCCTATTAAAAGCTTTTTCACAGTAAAAGAAATCACCAACATAGTAAAAACACAACCCACCCAGTGGAAAAAACAATTTGGTGAGTTGTCCTTCAGACAACTCATTAATAACGATTTACATCTAGAAAATATAAAGAATTGAAAAAAATTAGAGCCTTAAAGCTAAAAACATATTTTAAAAAATTGTTTTAATTATATTTGCACTAAAATATAGATATTCCAAAAAACATCAAATCTCAGCTTTCTATAAAAATAACTTACAAAATATGAATTCAGTAAGATCAAACAAAAAGAAAGAATTCACTTCTTAAGTTCCTGTGAAATTTATTTATTTATTTTTTTTTTTGTCTTTTTGAGACAGGGTCTCACTATGCAGTTGAGGCTGGCCTTGAGCTCACTTTTGTAGCCCAGGCTGGTCTCGAACTCGCACCAATCCTCCTGCCTCAGCCTCCCGAGTGCTGGGATTACAGGCGTGAGCCACCACGCCCGGCGTTCCTGCGAAATTTAAATTCAAGTAGAGAAGAATCTGAATATCAATATGTGAGGATATTTTAATGTGATGGTTGATTATATATGATTTTGTCAAAAATATATCTTATGTAAAATAATATGACCATCATTAAATGGGCTAAAATGCATACATTTGCAAGCAATGTAATTATAGGAGAAAAGAGCATAAGGTTCCATGCTAAACAACATAAAGAATATGGAAATATATATATATACATATATATATATATGGAAATATAGCAAATATAGGCTTGGATATTCATAGAAAACATCACAAATAGTTCTGTAATTTGGAGGGTACAAGTGGGAGAAAAAAATAAATGAATACAATTTCCCGCACTGTGCTTTGTAACCTACACATACCAATAGAGACATTAGGAAGCATTTTTGAAGTGAAGCTGTCCTGTACCATGGACACAAAATTCGAAGACACTCCTTGGACTCTATTTCCACTTCTTAAGGAATCTTTTCTGATTACTTTCCCTATGTCCCACTTAATGCAGACACTTCACCCTACGTTAGCATCAACAACTGTGAGATAACATTACTTTCCTGAGGACACGGCTACATCACAAGAGAACTAACTCTGGGGTGGAGTAGGAGGCGGAGGGCCCCTTGGCGGATCGGCTTGGTTTTCACGCTGTAGATGACTGGGTTGAGCACAGGTGGAACCATTAAGTAGACATGCGCCATGAAGATGTGGAGAAGGGGAGAGGAATGCTTGGCAAAACGGTGGACAATGGACAGCCCGACCATGGGCACGTAGAGAATGAGCACAGCACAGATGTGCGACGCACACGTGTTGAGGGCCTTCAGCCTCCCCTCACGGGATGCGATTTTTAACACAGAATGAAGGATGAAAGTATAGGACACTAAAATGCCCCGGGAGTCCAGGCCCCATAGCATAGTAATCACAACCAAGCCATATACAACATTAAATTTAGTGTCAGCACAGGCAAGGCGGATCATGTCCTGGTGCAGACAGTAGGAATGAGAAAGGACATGGGAACGGCAGAAGGTGAAGAAAGCCAGGCGAATCAGAACTGGCAGGAGTGCAATAGCACTCCTGAGCAGGGCAGCAATCCCAATCCTGGCAATCAGTTTTGGGGTGAGAATGGCAGCATAGCGCAGTGGGTGGCAGATGGCTACATAGCGGTCCAGGGCCATGGCCAAGAGCACAGATGACTCAGTGAAGGAGAAGGTATGAATGAAAAACATTTGGACCACACAGGTGTTGAACTGGATCTCCCTAGAA
>PVJA010020257.1:0-37193 GCA_004027025.1 Myocastor coypus | reverse complement strand
GTTTGTACAAGATTTCCACGGAATGTTGCTTAGGACTGGCTGAGACTCAATTACTTATTAGAAGAGGAGGTTACTATATATATACATAACCAGGTGAGGGTACAGTTCAGTATGTACGTAGACACCTTTCAGTTAATGTTAAAATGTGTGGGTTAAACTTAGATCAAACTTAGCTCTATCTCTTGTGAACATCTCCACAAGTCAAGAGATTTCCATCAAGTCCTTTTGTTCTAACTTTTTGAGATACAGATAGATAGAAAGACAGACAGACAGACAGATTTGGATCAAATCCTTTTGTTCTAACTTTTAGAGATAGACAGATGGATGAACGGACAGATGGGTGGGTGGATGGAAGGATGGATGGACAGAGAGACAGATGCATAGATGTGGATGTGGTTAGTTATATAATATAAAATATAACTGGTCTTTCTCTAAGATGCTGACGTAGATCTCCTAAGACTATTGAGATGTCCTAAGCCAAACTGGTTAAAGGAACATCTTCTGATATTCATAAAAAGCCTCTTTAAACCATAGTGTATTGATTCCTACAGAATGAGGACCGCCCGGCACAGGATCCAACCATGTGCTTAGATGTTTTGCCCTTTCAGTCCCACCCCCTACCTCCAGAGAGGAGAAGGGAGTTAGTCATTGCATTCAATCACCAAAGGACAGTGATCCAATCAACTATGTGTATATCATGGAGCCTCTACTTGTGAAGGAAAAGAGAGAGAGAGAGAGAGAGAGAGAGAGAGAGAGAGAGAGAAGTGGAGAGGAGAGGAGAGGAGAGGAGAGGAGAGGACAGAAGCAATAAACAAGGTCCAGAAACTTCTAGATGCCAGGAGGGTGGCATACCTCAAACTCCTAGTAGACAAAAACTCCTGCACCTGGGATCTTGCCAAGTCTGTTTGTCATTAGTGCCTTTCATAATAAAATGATGACAGGAAGTTTAAGGAGGGGATCAGTGAAATCTTTCCTCATCCATCGTAACGGTCACGGCCAAAATTTCTATAACAAAAGACAGGATAATGAGGGGGAAAGCCTATCAAATTAGTTCATTGAAGTTTTACATGCACAGGATGCTTCTGAATGAAGACGCCCAAGACCCAAAGTGAGCTATTCAGTTATGTGCTTGGGTTTGGTGGAACGTGGATGACCGTGTAGAAATGTGCTTGGATGAGAAGATCTGAGCTAACAGGAATGGACTGGATGGGGAAACCTAGCAAGGCCTCTCTGCTGAGATTCCTCTCACGCCCGCTGTGTAGCTCTCCTTCCTTCTGTATATGGCTGACCTGTGACCTGCAGTTAGACAAGATCGGTCAGAAAATCTCTTCCTGACTAGCTACACCATAAAGCAGGGCTAGAAGAATGTGCTTAGACTTTATCCTTGGCTTTTAGGGAAAGGAGTTTCTGTTTGTAAGATCCACCTTGGGAAGGAGGAATCCTAGTTTCTGCAGCTTGCCACAGGCTGGAGGAAGATTAGGGGCAAACTTTGCTCTTGAAGACCTTCACGTTTGGGTTCTTTCTCTGAGCCTAACCATTAGGAAAGTGTTTTCCTGAATTCTGAGTTGTTATTGCAAATTATCAAGCCTAAGGCAGGGGCTGGGGAAATCCCCAGTTTGTAAGCAAGTCACATGGCAGTGTAGATAACCTGGGAAACCACTTCTTGCCGTTGGTGTCAGAAGTGGGGTTGTCTTACACAACTGAAACCCTTAAACTGCAGAAGCCAACTTGGATAATTAGTGATAGATTTAGTTGAATTTAGGTCTACAGAGAAGGAAAGAAATGCTTGGCTTTGAAATCCCATGAGTTTGGTGTCAGATATGTGGAAAATAGGGGAACAGCTTTCCCTTGTCACTGTAATAATAATAATAATAAACCAGAAAATGCTACCATAGAGGAATGGTTTTATTTTTCTATTATGGTGGTTTTCTTGTCCTGTTAACCTGAGTTAACAAAACGGTTGCCAGTCCCTTTCTGCTTTTTAAAAATATTTTATGTGGCTATGTGCAAATTTATACTTAGCCATACACATATATTTTTCTTGTTATTAGATTAATAATAATGTTATCATACAAAACACATTTCTTTATCTTCCCTACTCCACAAAACCTCATAGAAAAATTGCTCTTATAGTTGTGACTCATTCCTTTAAGGGGCTGGAAAATGTTCTACTGTATATATTTTTCAATCATTTCTTTTTCATCAGTAGTTCTTTTTGCTTCTATACCACGCTTCTATAAATATTCTGGTATATGAGTCTTAATACAATGATGATTTTATTACTATGTGTTGAATTCCCAGAAGTGGATTTTTGGGTTAAACAGCATGTGTACTTTTAATTTTGAGAGATATTCCCATTTTACTTTCCAAAAAGACTATAAAAATTTTTACTGCCTCCAATAACTTTTGAGAAAATAACTTTCCCCTGATGCCCACCTGGAAAACGAGTTACAATTATTTATCTATCTGTTTATTTATTTATTTAGGTAGATTTGGGGGAGACAAGTGGTATTTCATCCATGTAGTAATATTAACTTTCCTAACTGAAAATGAACCTGAACCCCTTCATCACAGCATTCACAAAATAAACTTTATGTATTTGCACAAAAACAGATTTTTACATGCATACCCATGACTGTGTTATTTACAAGAGTCAAAAATTACAAACAACTCAAATGCCCATCAACTGGAGACTAGATAGACTGATAGAAGGCAATTTAAAATAGGGCAAGACACTTTGGGAGACTGTATATGTCAATTCTAAGAACAATGAAGCTTTATTAATTGGAATAGCACACTGAGAAGGGACCAAACAAAATATAGATAGGCTGAGTGTAATTTTACACTGGAATGTGGAAGCATATTTTAGATAAAGTCAAAAGACAATGAAGTATTCATGGAAATTTATTCTTTTTGCTATGTTATGTTATGTTACGTTACGTTACGTCATGGCATGTCATGTCATGTTATGTTATGCTACGTTATATATCTATATATCTATATATAGGTATATAGATATATAGATATATAGATATATAGATATATATTTTTTTGTGGGACCGGGATTCAAACTCATGACCTTGCACTTGCCAGGCAGGCACTTGTGCCACAGAGCTATCTCCCCAGCCCCGCTATGTTATATTTTTTGAGACAGGTCTTCCAGTGTAACCTATCCTAGCCTTCAGGCCATGGTGCTTCTCCTGCCTCAGCATCTGGGGCACTGGGATGACATATGTGGGCCACCCCAACCAGCCTGGAGAACAATTACATTAGAGATGATTTGCAAAGGCTAAGAATCTGTAATAAACAATGAGTTCTTACAGATTGACTATAAAGAGGCTAATAACCCCATGGAGTGGGGGGTGGAGCGGATACAACGCATCAAATTATTAAAGAGCAAATCCAAGTGGCCCAGAAAAAAAGTAAAACTTTTAATTAAAATGCAGTTATTGCACAGATTACGGATATATTTAATAGAACAACCATTGTTGGTTTCCCATGCATGTTTTGAAGTTCGGCACCGTTTTTATTGCTGTGCGCTGCTTTGTTTTTGTCCTTGTTCTTACTGTTTGCTTTTGCGTATTTCCTCTTTCAAATAAGATTTAAAAACAAAAAAGAATCCCCACAGTTATTGTAAAAAACATGAAACCCGCCAACAATCCAGTAGGGCAGTGTGAGTTACCATCTCCCATGGGGGATGGGTCCCAGCGCAGAAGCAGACGACCCTGTGGGAGGCTTAAGCACAAACGGAAATAAGCCAAGGTGCAGCACACATTTTTCAAGTCGCAGAGGGAATTAGCTGAAGCAGCGATGCCCCTAGGATCAGCCGCAGCTTCTAGAAGCTTCTGCACCTCCAGCAGAGAGGAAGAGTGCCGGGGCCAGTTGAGTAGGCTGGTGGACGGAAGCAGGACTGCTGTTCATTTTCTCCTATGAACTCTGATCTCCTGCCCGGGTACCCGTTAGCCAGACTGGCTACAGAATAGAGCACCAGGGGGCCCTGACTATCAAGCACGCAGAGGTTGGCTGCTGGGGCACAGGGGAACAGGAAAGCTTAGACAACGGTTCTGCAGGGCAGGCAAACTGAGACTAACTATCACTCCATTCATACCCTCTGGCCTAACTCCTCTCAGATATAGAGAATCAGTAGTTTGAAATTTATGCTATGTTTTCTTTGATCACGAGTTTGCCTTCCAACGTTAATATACTTGATATTTAAATAATATACATGAGTCAATAAGAAAAGAAACAAGCAAAAAAAAACCAATAAAAACATAACAAGGAGCATACATTGACATTCATAAGTGGAAAAGTATATATGGATAATATAGCCGTAAAAGAGTCGGCCTATTTTATAGTCAAATAGATGCAAATTAAAACAACAATGAAGCGGTACTATTCATCCATCAAACTGACAGAGAATAAAATACATATGGCATAGCTCCTGCTGTTAAGGGCGTGGTAAGATGATGCGTATATTCACTGATGGTAGGAGTATGAATTCTTTTATCCTTTCTTGAGGGTGATTTGACAAGTAGTATTGAAAGGCTTATAAGCATTCATATTGTCTTCCCCTAGTAATTCGGCTGTGGGAATCTATCCAAAGAAATTACTCAGAAAGGCACACGTGAGGTTCTCACCACATCATTTATAATAGAGATAAATCACAATATGAATATGCATGGCAGATGATTTGTGTAATAAATTATGATATGACCATACAATGAAATATTATGAAGCCATTAAAATCATGTTGTAGAAAAATATTTAGTGACATGGAATAATCCATATACTATGCTATCAAACAAAACAACCCAAGAGCACATCGGGATATATTATATACCCTGTAATCTCAAATTTGTACAAAACAGTTCATCTATGGGCTAAGAGTGTAAAGAATTTTTATATTCTGTGTACTTTTATGTATTTTCCCACAATAGATGTATTTTATTATCTGTATAAATTTGGCAGCCAGAGTTGTTTCACCAATCAATTCACGTTTTATTTGGCCACATACAGAGGTCATTTCTCCCTGAATTGGCAGTTATGTTAGGTTCCAAATAAGATGAAGAAATGCTAGAATTTGAGGGGGAAACGGTGCTGCTCTTTTGAATGCATGATTAAGTTCTATGAAGCAACTCTTTGCATGATTTCTGTATTGATGTAAAACTGAAGAGAAGAAAACGTTTCTGAGTCTGCATTCTGGGTGATAGAGTGAAACGCTTCCTTTGCATGGGATTCTATCTCAGGAGCTCTGCCAGGTTCTAAGCCGAGAGTGTTCATGAGTGAACTGAAGCTGTAGTTACTTATAGAAAATTTGAGAGTGAAAAACTTTTCCTTATGACTTCGTCTGCTTGAGTTTCTGAGTACTTAAGAAAGCTTACCAGGGACGTAGCTCTGCAGCACAGAATCTGCCTGGCAAGCCGGAGGCCCCGAGTTCAATTCCTGGTAGCCGCTCCTACCAAGTAAAGCAAGCTCTCTTAACATTGCCTGAATAAGACAAGCACATCTCCCAGGATTTGAACAGAAATCTGATTGCGTATTACACGACTGTCTATATCAATACATAATCTAGCCTGGCAAGCTCAAAGTCCTGAGTTCAATCCCTGGGAACCCTCCACCACCCCCTCCCCAAGCCAAAAAAAAATCAAATACATGATCTAATTTTGTAGCTGTGATGAACATAGAAGAAAATAGTGTTTAAAAACAAAATAGTACACAAGTAGCATTGCTTCCACATTAGGTTTGAGTCCTAAAATCAATTAAGCGTATTTTTTTTTCTTTTTATGTATTTAGCACAGGGTCTACAGGGTCTCATTACTCAGATTAGACTCGTAGTGACTCTCCTGTTTTCAGCCTCCCATGTGCTGGGATTACAGGTGTGCCCCACCATGCCCAGTCTCAATTGTGATCCCAGAGCACCCCAGGGATGGGACCAGCATGGCATTCGGGGATCAAACCCTGGCCGCTGAGCTCTGCCTAAGCAGACACTAGTCTGTTGAGCTATCTGGCTGGCCCAAATTAAATAATTAAGAAAGATTTTGTACTTTGAGGGAAGAGTGTATGCCATCCATTTTCCAGTTTTGAATGAAAGTTCTTCACACTGAATCCACTGTCCTTCCCCTCCCCAACCCCCCTTTTTTGGCACTGGGAATCGAACTCAGGTCCTTGTGTTTTCCATGCAGGCTTTGGGCCACTGAGCTACATTCCTGACCTTTTACTTTTTGTGATATTCCCTATAATATCATTATTATTGGAAGAATACACCATCCAGGCATCGTGGAAGGCATTCTGGTACTTCAGAAGTCATAGCCTCTGTAAAAGAGTGATTGTAATAGACTCATCCGAAGTTGAAGTTGTTTGACACCAAATCCTGGTGGTTTACGCCATGTTCTGTTTAATGGCAGTGAGATCCCAGAAGTGATTTGGATTGTAAAATGGGAATCTTTGTAACATGGGAATCGGTGTAGTACTTATAGAACAGTATTCATTACTTTGAAGGCAGAATTAATTAGACTTGTGGGATAATGCCGAGTATTACTTTGATTTTTCTCGAGTGCCATTCAGATGTAGCAAAACACAGTGGCATCCTCTGCATCTCTTTGGGTTCCACACTTGCAGATTCAGCTAGTTCCAGATTAAGAATACTTTTAAAATTGTGTCTGCAGTGAACATGTACAGACTTTTCCTCAGCGCACTATTCGGTGTCCAGTATAAGAACTATTCGTGCACCATTGCATTGGAGTAGATATAATAAGCTGCCTTAAATTGCTTTAAAGTATACAAGCTGTGTGTGAGGCTGAAAACAGGAGGATCACTGTGAGTCCCTCTACGTAGAGAGACTCTGTAGACCCCGTAGACCCTGTCCTAAATACAGCAAAATGAATAAATAAATAAATAAAATAAAGTACACATGTCGATATCCATAGGTAATATGTAGACAGTATGACTTTTACATGAGGTACTTGAGTACTTTTATAGCCACGGGGCTTCTTAAATAAATTCCCCGTAAATACCAAGGGACAAGACTGCCCCTACCTATGCAGTAGAGGTAACGCCACTTCTGAAGTGTTAGACATAGAAATGTGCAGAATTGTTTCTTTCTTGGACATCTTCAGAGATCACGTGTAAACAAAGAAACAGGAAAAAAAAATCATTGGTTCAAACATCAAAGAGCTGTTATAATCCTGGTAGGCATGGCACTCTTGATTTGAACTAAAAAATACATAAGCGAAAGCATTGGAAACTAGGTTTCTTGGTCATCTTCACCCAATATAAATGGCATCTCTGTCAGCCATTAGGTCACTTGAAGACATCCCCCATGGAAAGACTATACAAATAAACTCTTCGTTTCAGATCCCGACAATTGGGAATGATTTGTTGGTTATAACTATAAAACATTAAATAAAATACAGAATCTATAGAGAAAAAAAGGTAAAAAAACAAAGTCAAGGAAAATACATTAGTGCTTGAGTTTTAACGTCAGGCAGCAAACTAAATGAACACATAATCTTGGTCTTGAACTACCAGGAATAATGAACCACTGTCTGTCAATGATACGCACTTCTGATGGGGCAAAAGGGACTCATTTTAAAGCATGGTCACTGAAATTCACTTAAGCTATAGATAAACTCACTCCCTGACCTCCTTCTGTATGGCTAACCTTGAATTCACTTCAAGAAAACTAAGGTCATAAAATAGGAAGAAATATCTAGCGACATCTTGGGGAAGAAAGATGATCAACAGTGTCTGAGACATGAAAACATTCCTGTAAAATTTCTTAAAGTGAGGTGATGTGGTTACTATGGAAGCCTTAAAGGTGTAGAACCTAAAAGAAAAGTTCAGGCAGGATCCTGACAACTTTGGGAGTCCTGACCCAAAGTCGGGGCATCCGTCAGCTGCAAGCCTGCAACCAAAGCTTCTTTGTTCCTTCGCACTTGGTCTCTTTGGTGGGGGTTTGTCTTTGCTCCCTGTCATGGGCTGCTACGCCTGGCCCCAGTAAGCACAAGCACTGCAGTGTTATTGGAAGTCACAGAAAAGTTAAAGGATACTTTCGAACAGGTTAGAATCATGACGTGCACGCAGATGTGAAGCGAAGATGTTTTAGAGTATTTTGTTTGACTCACAAGGGAATGGGCTAGTATATCTGGTTCAAAAGGAAATTTTAAAAGATCGGCATAGGAATATTAATTAACAATACTGCAGTGAACACATAAAATGAAGTGAAATTGGTTTATTACCCCGTCAGAAGAAATAATTGAGTCTTCACTGAAGATGATATTCTAAACAACTGCCAGAGACTTAAAGCTTAGCGCAAGGTTGAAAAATGTTCAAATATAGGAGCTGAAGTTTAGGTCAGTGGAACATGAGTATGTGAGAGGTCCTGGGTTCAAGCCCCAGGCTCCTCTGCCCTCTAAAAAAGTACTCAGAAACAATGCAATTCTAGGACTAGGTAAGATACATTCTAGATGAATCCAAGTTGAAATAGTTGTTCACTTCTATAATGTTGAAGTTAAATGGAGTTTGAAAAAGGAGATGGAAAAAGAGCTAAGATGTTTTGTGTACGTAGAGCAACTCCACGGGAGGCCACACATGCACAGTGACCATACACCGCTCAAAGATGAAGAAGTTAAAGTCATCCAGTTATGAGGATCACATATTTCTAGTATGGACATTTCCAAACTCAGGATCTGATGATGCCTGTATGGATGCCAAAGGCTGGTGCAGACATAAGAAGTTAAACTTCCCAAGCGCTGTTCCTAAACAGACGAGGGGCTGGAGGATGGAAATGCAGGGGACGAGGCGGAGAACTTGCGCCTTTAGAGTCCAGGTCCTCTGACTAACAAACTCTAGAGGGACTGTGGGGAAAAAGGAACCCTGTCCCACTGTTGATGGAAGTGCAGACTGGTACAATCACTGTGGAAATCAGTGTACAGATTCCTAAAAGCTAGGACTAGAGGTCCCGTTCCACCAGCTTCCCCTCCAGGATATTTTCCTAGAAGAATTGAAAACATCATACCGCAGGGGCCGATCTACAGCCATGTTTATGGCAGTGCAGTTTGTCACAGCTAAGGCTTGGGAACAGACCCAGTGCCCATCAGCTGAGGGATGGACAAAAGCATATGATAGTTTTACACAATGGAGTACAACTCGGCTGTAAGGAACGATATATAGGAGGCATTTATAAGTAAATAGACGCAACTAAAGACCATACTCATCAGTGAAATAAATCAGACCTGTGGCTGTAGACATCGCATCGTCCCCCTAGTGCAAGGACCCGAAAGTGTAAATAGGATCTGAAAGGGACAATGGATACTGTGGAAGGGAAAGAAGCTGTTTAAAGGGAAGGAATAACTGGGAGGAGGGAAAGAAAGAAGAAAGAAGAAAGCCGAAATGTGCATAGACAGAATAGGTTGCTAACTGTACAGCTGATTTCTGCTGGTCTACTGAAAGGAGGAATTCACGCTCAATTTTCTCTCTCTTTCCTTTGTTATAGTTTTGGACCAATCTTACAGCTTATATCTGACCATCAGAACGACTAATTTGACAACAAACATGTGCAATGTAATAACCATAGCTGAATTCCTATCATTTTGTTTAATGAAATTTCAGATTGTTTCTAATATTATCTTTGTTTTACTACTTTTGCGTTCTTAAAAAAAATTTAAAAAAAATAGGGCTGGTCAGATAGCTCAGCATATTAAAGCGCCTGCTTAGGAAGATGCAGGAACCAGGGTTGGATTCCCAGCCTGCTGTGCTGGTCCCGCTCCCAGGTCACCTTGAGCCTGGTCTTGAAAACTGGGCATGGTGCCATGGGCCATTAATTCCAGCCCTCGGGAGGCTGAAAACAAGAGGATCGCTTGAGTGATCTCCGCAGTGAGACCCTGTAGGCCCTGTACTAAATACAAAAATGAAATAAAGTCAGAACAAGACAAGGGAAAAGAAACAAAGAATTAAACTTGATCAATCAGACCAAATCCCATCCAATGGTGACATCTTGAGAAGGTGGCACAAGACACCAACCACATCTCAAGCTGCACAGACAGCCTTGCACATAATTTGCAGTAGGTTGTATGATCCACACTCTATGAGCGGGCCATCTAAACCCCGCACGCACTTTTGTCTAGGCTTTGTTTCCTCTCTGCTGTCCTTAAAGACCTGACAGCTTCTAGTCCAGTTAGTGGACAACCAAATGCGCAGCATGGCGAGGGGTGGATCATGATGAATCACGTGGATATGCTGGTGTGTGGTGAACACAAGCTTAAAGCCCTGCTATGCATGGAGCCACTTCCCAGATTATGAAATGCCTCAGTCCGTGAAGAACTGTTGACATGTTTATCCAGTGCCTTGCTCGGATTCCTTGCAGGCTCTTTCGAAAGACCCTTTGCAGTAAGGGCGTTCTGATCTCTGACGTCAACGAAGTTAAATAAAGTTGAAATCCGCGCATGGACATCAGACTCCGTTTCATTTCTGCCATTTCGAGTTGAAATTATTTGTGGCACTTCCAAACAGAAATATCCCACAGATACCTGCCTTAATAACACTTGAAGGCCAGCAAGGGGGCACAGAGTCAGTGATTCCAGGCAGCGACTGGTCTCCACTGTTGACCCCTCCGGAAGTGGCTCTGGGTGGGATGCAGGCTTCCACTATGGAGTCTGAGGCGGCAGGGTTTTGTAAGCCTGTGCTGGTGACTGGGGGCTTCCTTCACATGTGGAAACGCCAGAAACTGAGGTGCAGCTGGAGATCCACGGCTCAAGCCTTTGTGCACCGTGGGAAATTTATGTTGCTCAGATACAATGAGATGGGGCAGCAATAGCTGAGGTCGGAACTGCGCCCTCTGCATGAAGATTTAGGGCTAGCAAGAGAAGCAGCAAAAGACGGCGACGAAGGAGGAACAGTTAAGAAGGAAAAGTATCACCCAGCCCTTTGGCAACAAAATAAAACTGCCACCTATCATGTAGAACTACGCACTTTTCTAAATAAATAAATATATAATGCACACAATACTGTATCATTAACGCTTTTATTGTAATGCCTAAGGAATTACATTATTTTAATTAATTCTATTAGATGGAGTTTTCAATAAGCTCCTTTTATAAAAATTAATTAATTAATTAATTAGATACAGGTTCTCACTACACAGGTGAGACTCATAGTGATCCTGCTGTTTTCAGCCTCTCCAGTGCTGGGATTACAGGTTCATGTGCTACCTTGCCCAGTTTCAGTGACTGGCATGGCACACCTGGGTTCTGAGGCCTGCAGGGCATACAATACTGGGGGTTGAACTTGAGTCCTTGTGCTTGCCAGGCAGATGCTTAGATCACTGTGCTATCTCGCCTGCCCTGTTGAAACTCTAAGGTAATTTTGTGTAAAAAATTTTCATGATCAAAACAAATCGTAAGTTAGTGCTCTTTTCTTCTTGTTCTTCTTCTTCTTCTTGTTCTTCTTCTTCTTCTTCTTCTCCTTCTTCTTCTTCTTCTTCTTCTTCTTCTTCTTCTTCTTCTTCTTCTTCTTCTTCTTCTTCTTCTTCTTCTTCTTCTTCTTCTTCTTCTGTCTCCGTCTCTGTCTCCGTCTCTGTCTCCGTCTCCGTCTCCTCCGTCGCCTTCTCCTTCTTTTTCTTCTCCTTCTTCTTTGCTAAGGGAAGGGACTACAGGGTGTTCAGGTTCTCCGTACTAGATGGGACTCGTAGTGATTACTGTTTGCAGCTTGCTTACAGCTGCCTGAGAGCTGGGATTACAGGCATGCGCCGCCATGTCCATTCTCAATTGCCATCTCAGTGCGCCTCAGGGGCAGGGCCAGCCTGGCAGGCCCAGGGAACAAACTCCAGGCCCCAGAACCTGCTTGCAGGTGCTTTAATCTGCTGAGCTATTTGGCTGGACCTTACTTTTTTACAGTGATAAAAGTTGCACATTCCCAATGGGACGGGATGCTGGATGATTCTGGTTCTTGTGGGTAGAGTCAGGATGACAGAGATCTGTCAGCAATGTTGTCGTGTATCATTTCTTCTGTAGTTTCTTCTCTGCTCCTCAGGGCCACCCTCCCTGATGTACAAGCATACTTATGTGAGAGTAAGATAAAATGCATCTAAAGTCCCCGCGGTACCTACACGTCAGCAACACAGCATCCAGGCATCATTTGTCGCCTTTCACTTACTTTTGTTAACAAGCGTGTCCTGTTTGCCCTAAGCCTATATTTTTTTTCTTTCTTTCCTTATTTATTATTTTTTTTTACATGTAGTACAGAATTTCAAAATCAGAAAAATTTAACATATTGTCAGGATATTTTCAAATTAAGTACAGCACCGCCCTAACCTTTCTGTAATTTAAGTTTTATGGTCTCCCATTTACAGACAGGAAACCACAGCAGAGCAGGTACTGCAAGGTCACCGAGCCAGCTAGTGGTGGCACCGAGCAACCAGCACCCTTCCGTGTCCCTTTGCTGTTGGAAAGAGTAAACTCTACGACAGTGTAGAAGCGGCATAAGCGATGCAAGCTGGGGTGGCGCTTGTTTCCAGAAGACAGTGATGGTCCCTTAACCAATGAAAGCTTCTTCATCCTCACTTTCTTGGCTCTAATACTCAGTCACAGTAGAGTTGCGATCGAGTGGCCACAGAGCCGTGTGGCCATTACAGCTTCACTCCGTGTGGAAGGAACGTACCTCTTTGGTTACGGCATCCACCCTTATTAGGACATAGCCTTTCTAACCTGAGAGGGAAAGGCCAATCTTAGCTGGAGAACAAAGGAAGTTTCTAAGTTTGGGGATCTTGTTTTGCTTTGAATTCTTTTTTTTTTTTTTGTCATCTCAGGGATGCTGGACATTCACCCACGTTTGGAGCCATCCAATTACTCCTGCAGATTACACAAAGACTATCAGAGCCGTAAACAGCAGAATATACACAGAGATCGATGGAGCACGACAAAGCTCATATTTAACAAGAGGAATAAAAATAAGAGTTGGCGATGGGGGAGTCTAATGCCACATCGTCTTGCTGAAGGTTAAGACATAATTGAAATCAATGTTTTTTTGTTTTTTTAAATCAATTTTATAGCTATGTGTTCTCCAGCCTTTTTTCACTTTGGGTGCGCACTTTTGATTTCATATCTGAACAATTCATTTGCCTTAAGCAGGAGCACCATTAGGAGGGTGTTTTTATTCTATTGCCTCGACATGAGGTTTGAATCCAATTAGATGGCGGCAAATTAGGTCATCTTTCAGCAAACGAGATTATGATAGATTGTGCGCAAGCTCACTGGCTTCTCGTATTCTTGACAATTTAACAATACCCAGAAGCAGGAATCTATAGGCCTGGGCTTTGAGGTTAGCTACAAGTTACTGATTTCACATGAAGTTGAGACTACCTCATCTGTAAAGTAGAACCGTGCCGGGAGTGAATAGGAGGTCTCCTGAAGGCTTCATAGCAAGCACACTACACGAGCGGGCACTTGGGCCAAGCCAGTTACCACACTCATCCTCCATGGCTCCCTCATTGGTGAGAGATGAGAGAAGAGTTGAGTTCAACTGGGCCTTCTAGCTCTTGAGTTTATACACAGTGTTGTTCTGTAAAAAAAGGAGCACTTCAAAACTTCCATTCCTGTTCGTTTTTGCTCAAGCCAGGCATAAGGCATGCCTCAAGGTAGGTGATAAATACACGCCTGAGTGAGCTACGTAGAAAAGCGTCGTGCAGGGACAGATATCTGCACTGGGAAGGCTGTTTGGTGGGTCCCGTTGGCATTCCAGAGGATGACCTCGAATCCTGACCTCAGGGCAGTGTGTTGCAGTCAGGAGCCTTGGGTTCTGAAAGAGTCTTGACACTAACTTCCTCTTCAGTCTGCACTCGTGCACTCACCCATTTATTCCACACGACCCATATATTTTTTAGCACCTCCCATGTCCATTCACTCACCCAGGCTTTGGAGATACAGCGGTGTGAAAGGCAGAACTTAGCTCCATTATTTGCAAAGAAAAGAAAAGTAAACCAGTGCTTTCCTGATTATAAGGATGATGAGGGTGATGAGCAACCAGATGTGTGATGGAAAGAAAGCATAAAGCATTGGACCAACTCTCCTGAGGCTCAGGGGTTAACAGAAGGGTCGCTGAGGGGGAGACTTCCCAGGACACTGAGCAGCAAGAACCAGATTCTCTCAAGAGCTAGTGGAGGGGGAAATCAGGCTGCCTAAATGGAAGGAGCCCCATGTCAGGCTTGGGTGATTCTTTTCTACTCATTGTATAGCTGGTCATTAATGGGAGCCTTGAAACAGGATAGTGCATATATTTAGTCTTTGCAGAACTAAGGAAATCATGGTTCTTGCTGTAAACTGAATGTGAAGGCAGCTTGCAGTAGTACACCACAGTGGCGAAGGCCTCTGTGGCCCTGCAGGCTTGGGCTGGAAGCCCACTCCTTGAGGAACTTAGGAGCATTTCATTTCTGATCTCCTTTTACATCGACCACAATGTGAAGAGTGAGCTACAGCTCTGTGGTTGCTTCCACGTGGACGGCTTTCATGTCAGACTTCTCTAACCAACTGCCTAACTAAAGGCACCACGTCTCGTCTTAGATTCGGACTTTACTCATGCTTGTGGCTCCGAGCTCACTTTGGAGCAGGGGATCATCTTAGCCTCCTTGTCTGCAATTCTAAGGAGCCTCTTGGCCCTAAGGTGCTGTAGGTAAAGTAGTGCTCCATCCTGAAGCCAAGTACTGCCCGCCCCACAGAACTGTCAGCTGCCACTGCCTAACTATTCCCTTTGGTGCAATTCTCACTACATCCCAATGGATTCTAAGACCTAGAGATTCATCATACGCACTCGTACATGCACGCACATACTCACCTCTGTGTGTGTGTGATAAAAACTTACAATGACTCCCGCCTCTGAGTCCCATCCAGCAGCAAGGTGTGGATCTTCTGCACCAGGAGCAGTTGGCTGAGCTTGCCGAGTCTTAAGGTGTGCTGTCTTAAGGTGTGGATCGGGACAGTTGGTCGGTTTCGTTGGAGTGACATGACCATGCTGCTTTAGACTCTAGCGATGTAAGCAACGGTGGCCTAAGGCTACAATTCCTAGACCAGTGCCCAGAGCTCTCTGTGGAGACGCCCCGGTTTTCCTGCAAAACCCAGGTCACTCAATATACTCTATCGAGGTGCTTTGAACCTGGATGGAATTATGTCAACTGTGATGGAGTAAACTTTGAATATTACAAGTATTTATGTTACATGAAGTATATATAATCTAAAAAGTGAAGGAAAAGATATAGAAAACAGGGAGACAGATTTTTAGCAAATGGGAAGGATTCATAGACATGAAGGAAGGAGGGTAAAGAAGAAAAGCAGAAAAAATTAAGATGTGATGTATGATCTAACTTGTATCACATCTTAATCGATACATATATGATATATAATATATATTATATATATAGCCAATGATGAATGTATTCATTATATGGCAAACATGTACTACCAAAATATAAATCCAAAACTACTATAAGCAAAATGGCCACATATGTACCTCGAGACTTCTGACTCTCCCTGTCAAACGTAAACATTTTTGTTGTGTTTTAAAAATTATTTTAATCTTTTATTTGTTTAGCACAAGGTCTTGCTGCACAGCCCAGGCTCCTAGTGATCCTCTGGTCTCAGCCTCCCCAGCACTGGGACTACACGTATGCGCCACCATGTCCAGTTTCCAGGACCTCCCTGGGTGCCCAAGGTTCTGCAGCTGACCCGGCGTGCTGGACCAGGGACCAAATCCAGATCCTTGTGCCTGCCAGGTAGGTGCTTAGACCCCTGAGCTATCTCACTCGACCCAAAGGTAAACAGTTTGCATCAGTTCAAACCAACTCGACGGCCAAGGATGCTAGCGGGCGCTTATGCAGTAGGACTTGTACGCCTGCGTCAGAAGTCAGCAGGAAGCATAGGTTACTCGTATTCGAAGCAAGGAAGCCTGTTATGAGGGAAACTGCTAGCAATGTGCCACTTACTGTAATAAGTACTTAAAATTTCAACATCTGTGTCAGTGTTGATCCCTATATTTATCTACCTGTGTGCTCCTTATGAAGTTAAAAATTGAGAAACAGGTTGAATTTTCTTTTGATTTCTTTTTCTTATGTGAACCACGTTTTGGATACAGGTCGGAAGAAGCGGAGGCGGTAGGAGCTGATGTGGATCACGTACTCAACCTCAAACAATGGAAGAAATCTAGATGGCCGCGAGCCCAGGCTCCGAGTTGTTTAGTTGCCTTGTGTAATGGCTTGTGTCTAGCTGACCCCCAAAGCCTGATGCACTCATGCGGTGGGCTTCTAAACCTTGTGATTAATTCATGATCCAGTGCTGGGATCGATGTGAGTACTACTGGGATTATAGGTGTGAGTACTTCTGGGCTTATGGGTGTGAGTGCTCCTGGGATTGTGGGTATGAGAGCTATACTCGCCGTGGGGCGGATAGCCTGGATGCAACATACAGGAGACAGACTTGCTTTCTGCTGCCACTGGGGCTGCTACTCCTCCCTTTTGCTCCTGCTGTTTTGTTTCCCCGAAACCCACCATGAACTACTGCTCTCTGCCACGCACCACTCTGCCTTGGAGCTAGCAGAGTATGGACTGAAACCTCCACAAACTGTGAGCTGAATGAACCTTTCCTTCCTTCATTTAGGGTGTCAGGTATTTTGTCCTCGTCAGCAAAACGTGACAAAGACATCTCCAAAGTTCCCCAGGAGCCATGTTTATGTGCTCGGAGCGTGGAGTTCTCCACGCTTGCTTCAGCAAGTGGGGCTCTAGGGGCTGCTGAGGCGTGGAGCTCCAGGCCCTCAGTGCACTCCCAAAGCATCCTGGCCGGCAGCTGAAGGGAGCAGGGTGAATGCACTGAGGCCAGACACTGCGTGGAAGTGGTCAACAGTCAGGGCTGGGATCCGCTCTTTACAGAACGCAAAGTTCAAGAATTGAAAGATCAGATGGTAAACCAGATTGATGCAGGAATGTATCAGAAGCCCACTTGATGCCCAAGTTCCATGGCACCTGTGCAAAGCCAGCTCTTTGTGCACATAAAGAACATAGCTCATAAGCCGCAAAGCGAGACCGCACGTCTGACCCTCAAATAAGCAAGAAAGATTCCATGTCTAGAATACGCAATAAGCTCTACAAATCAATAAGGAAAAGAAAAACAAACTGTACCGGGAGGAATGGAACTACAAATGCAACAGAAGCCTGCTAATGTGTTCTAACATTTTTATTCATCAGAAACGTTAACTGAGATAGCATTCTGCCTCCCCACGTTGGCAGCAGTGAGGAGGGAATCCAAGGACACTGAATCACCTGCGCTCTTACAATAAGCAGGCAGGTAAATGGGTAGACCTACTTAGGAAATAATCCCTCTTTTGTGACAAATTTGAACTTGTTTATTATGAATGGTTCATCAATTCCAATCTTCAGTGTAGAAGTATGAATTCTGCAAAATTTCTTTCAATATATTTGGGAGGCATATTTAATAATTTGTGTAGCATCAAAGTTTACACAAAAAATAGTTGGGCGTGGTGGCACAGGCCTGTAATCCCAGCACTCGGGAGGCTGAGGCAGGAGGATCCGTGCAAGTTCGAGTCCAGCCTGGGCTACAAAAGTGAGCTCAAGGCCAGCCTGAACTGCATAGTGAGACCCTGTCTCAAAAAGACAAAAAAAAAAAAAAAAAGTTTACACAAAAAAGTGATTGCAAAATTGCATCTTCAAGGGCTAGGGAGATAGCTCAGTAGAATAAGCACTTGCCTGGCAAGTGCAAGGACTTCAGTTCAATCCCAGTTCCACGCACAAAAAATTGCATCTTCAAAGACATATATATATATATATATATATATATATATATATATATATATATATATTTGGGTAGGGCCAGCCAGGTAGCTCAGTGGACTAAGCACCTACTTAGGCAGCTGCAGGGAACAGGGTTCAATCTCCAGTACGCCATGTCAGCCCCACCCCCAGGTTGCACTGAGGTAGAGACTGAGACTGGGTGTTGTGGAGCACACCTGTAATCCTAGTGCTTGGGGTACTGAAAGCAGGAGGGTCACAATGAGCTCAATCTGTGTAATGAAACCCTGTAGACTCTATACTAAATACGCACACACACACACCCACACACACACACACACAGCCAATATAGTATATTTGTGTAATAGAACGCTACAGAAATGTGAAAGAACTACAAAGCAACAGGCGTGGAACTAACTCAAACTGTACTTTTATTTTTGGGGGGGCAGGATGGTCTACAGGGTATTCTGGTCTTACCACTAGATAGGACTCATAGTGATACACCTGTTTACAGCCTCCCAAGAGCTGGGATTACAGCCACACTCCACACAAAGTCTCAATTGCTGTCTTAGTGCGCCCTGGGCGCAGGGCTAGCATGGAAGATCCAGGGACTGAATTCCCAGCCCCCACACCTGCTTGCAGGTGTTTTAATCCACTGAGCTATTTGGCCAACCCTTAAATTGTAATTTTTAAAGTACATAATCCAATGCTTTTTAGTACATTTGAAGTTAATCTACTCATTTGTTTCTAGAACTATCCCCTGTATCAAATTTTAGAACATCGTCATCACCCTAAAAAGAAATACTAAGTGCTGGCCAAATAGCTCAGCAGACTGAAGAGCCTACAACCAGGTGCAGGGGCCGGGGGCTCGATCTCTGGGATTGCATGCCAGCCCTGCCCTCAAGGCGTGCTGAGATGGCAGATGAGACTGGGCGTGGTGGGGCACATCTGTAATCCCAGCTCTTGGGAGGCTGTAAACAGTGGATCGCCACAAGTCTGATCTAGTAGCAAGACTCTGAACAGCTTGTAGACCCTTCCCTAAAATACAACAACAAAAAAGAATGAAAATCATTAAAAAGAAATAATCACTCAGTTATTTTTCAGTCCTTCTCTCCCTGACTCCTAGAAACCACAATATATTTTCAGACCCTATAGATTTGCGCATTATGGGCATTTCAAAGGCATGGAATTTGTACAATATATGACTTTTCGTGTCTGAATTCTTTTGTTTAAATATATTGCTTTTGAGTTTAATGCATGTGTTTTCACATATCAAAACACCATGTCTTTTATGATGATATTTTACTGAACTACTTTTATCTATCAGTTGATGGGCATTTGGATTAGTCCAATGTTTTTGGTTATTATGAATAGTTCTGCTTTGAAAATCTGATCAGTAAATGGGCAAATGAGACTATCAAACACTTCTCAAAATGAACCAAAAGTGGACAAAAGTGTGCGGCAACTGTTTAGCATCTACAGTCATTCGGGAAATGCCAATGAAAATTTGAAGGAGATTTCATCTCCAATCATCATGGCTAACATCAGGAACACAAAAACAATCAGTGCTAGTGAGGATGTCTTGGAGGAGGAACCTTCTGCCCTGCTGGCGGAAAGGCCAGTCAGTAAAGCCAGTGCGGAACTCTGTGCGGAGGTCCTCAAAAAGCTAAAAGCAAAACTGCCACAGTGCCCAACACGGAATGCCTTTAAGGCCACCTGAAGAAGTAAAGCACACTACAGGTGTAGCGCCACTCCCATATTTACTCCGACAGTACGCCCAAGACAGGAAGACGGCCTGCGTGCCTATTAGAGATCAGTGGGTACACAAAGTGGGGGTATTTACCCAAGGGAGTACTGTTCAACTGTAAAGCAGAAAGAAAGTGTGTTGTCTTCAGGATCATGGATGCAACTCGAGAGCTTCAATTTAGGCAAGAGGAGCAAGGTTAAGAAAGACAAGCACCAGGGTGCCTTGAATGTGTGGCGTCCGAAGCAGATGGCGTGAAAGCCAAAGAGAGGCTGTGACTGGACAAGAGGAACGCGATACAGGAGGAGGAAGAGAGGAACAGGGGAGGTGATGGGGCAGGCAAAAGAAGATAACGACATCCTCCGAGGTCGCGATGTTGACCAGAGTATAGTGAAAGGAGAAGACACTCACTACCCTTTTTTTAAGAGT
Organism: Myocastor coypus; assembly: GCA_004027025.1. NCBI lineage: Eukaryota > Metazoa > Chordata > Mammalia > Rodentia > Myocastoridae > Myocastor > Myocastor coypus. The sequence continues at coordinate 17,238 of PVJA010020257.1, read as the reverse complement.
ATATATGAAATTGCTACTTTTACTCTCACAAACAAAAGCCTAAAGATATAAAAATGTCATATAGAATGGTATTGAACTAACTTTTTTTGTCTGATTCTGTGAGTGGGATACCAAACACATTTCATTTTGTTCAAGAGCATTTTTGACTCAGACTATTACAGTATCAAATGTTTTAAAATGAAAAATTAAGAATGACTATCTACATGTGAAGTGTAATTGCGGTAATAATTTCCCAATGTATATGTATCTGCAAACATGATGATATGTGTCTTAAATATATATAATTTTATCTGCTGATTATACTCAATTTCAAAAATGAGTGAGAAAACATCGAAAAACACATCAGTAAGTGCTCAGAAAGACAAGCACTGGTCCCCCTGAATGTGTGGTGTCCAAACCAGAGGATGTGAAAGCCAAAGAGAAGCCGTGACTCTAGCCACTAGGGAACTGCCTGGCGGGACCTCAGAGCTGCTCCCAGGCACAAGTGTGGCGAGTTACAGTAAGCATAAAGGGGAGACGATAACAGCTGGACCTCAGAATCCTCAGGCATTGTCAGTCAGTGGGCTTGCAAAATGGGAAAGTCATCAGGGAAATCAGATTAGCAGTTCTCTCAGTGCTTAGGCAAAGAATTAGCATAGAACCCAGCAAGTCCATGCCTAGGTGCATACGCAAGAGAAATGAAAACATACATCAGCTCCCGTCACAATTTCAACCACAAAAATAGGTCATAAAGGAATACATTGTGTGATTCTCATTATATTTTCTAAATGTAAGAAAATAATGTGGACCACAGACCTTTTAAAGGAGCTGATAAGAACAGCTGCAGGGAGAGCTTCCGCCATTCTGACAATGCCCAGTATTTTATTTCTTAAGGCAAATCATAGATCCATAGATATCTGCTTAATATTATTTAAATTGCACATATCTTTTTTCTGCTTTGTCTCTTTTCTTGTAGTAAAGAACTCACCAAATTTACAATCGTAGACATTATTTAAAATGCATAGCTCAGCCAGGCATGGTGGCGCACTCCTACAATCCCAGCACTTGGGAGACTGAGGAAAGAGGATCATAGTGAGTTCAAGACCAGCCTGGGCTGCAAAGGCTGTGTAAGGCCAGCTTGGACTGCGTAGTGCGACCCTGTCTCAAAAATAATATCAAATATAGAATAAAATAAAATGCATAGTTCATGGTCTTCAGCTGGTCCTTTCTGCAGACACTTAAGCAAAATGGAAGTGAGGTTAGTGGAAAATAAAACGCCAGTTTCTAAAAAAGTCTGCATAGTGCAGTGTCGTTATGTGTTCACACTGTTGTGAGACAGATGTCCCCAAGTTCTGCAGCTTGGAACAGCTGCTGCACATCCACCGAGCAGGATGTCTGCTTTCCCCCCGTCCTCTGCTAACCACCATTCTAGTTGCTATTGCTGTACATTTGACTCCTTTAGATACCTCATACAAGTGAGAACATGTAGTATTTGTCCCTTTATGACTCGTTTATTTTATTTAGCGCAATTCTCCAAGATTCATCTATTTTGTAGCCCGTGGCAGGGTTTCCTTCCCTTTACTCCTAAATAATAACATTGTTCACTGAATGTAGATACATTGTATTTATTCATTCATCTGTCAGCAGTTGCCTAGTGCGTTCCAACGTCTTGCAAACTGCGGATACCACAGCTATGACGACGGATATGCACATGTCTTTCCGGGACTCCCGCTTCGATTCCTTCGGAGCCATATGCAGCAGTGGAAGCGTGGGACCACATGACGGGGCTACTTTGCATCTAGGAGAAGCCGTGTCCTGTTTTCCACAGAAAGCAGACTTGGTTAGAATCTGTGGATGAGAGTTCTGCTTGCTCTACATCTGGATCGACTTCAGGTTTGGGACTGTCGGGTTCGGTTTTTTCTTTCTGAGTAGTAGCTCTCTTCATGGGTGTGAGGCGACGGCTCTTTATTGCCTTCACATGCGTTTTCCTTATGATTAGCAATGATCATCATATTTTAATGGTAATCATTAAATCGACAAATGTTTGTAGATTTAAAACTGTAAGATGTGGACCATCTGATTAATCATAATACTGAATGAAATGAATGTAATACAAACATTACATGAGAATAGTTTAAATAAATAAAGGCTTACTCAAACAAGGCAGTATTCCAGGGGTTGGTGGGGGCTTATAATGACTGTTTTACAACATGTTTCCAATACACTGGTAAGCAGGAAAGTAAAATACAGGACAGTATGTATAATATGGCCTCCTATATAATACCACTACACTCCAATATATTAATGGTGATCAGGGGCAGGCCAAATAGCTCAGTGGTTTAAAGCACCTGAAAGGAGGTACAGGGGCTGGGGTTCAATCCCTGGGCCTGCTGTGCCTGCCTCACCCTAGGGGTGCACTGAGACAGCAATTGAGACTGGGCATGGTGGTACAAGCCCGTAGTCCCAGCTCTTGGGAGGTTGTAAATGAGTAGGTCACCAGGAGTCTGATCTAGTAGTGAGACCCTGAACACCCTATAGACCCTTCCCTAAAATACAAAATTAATTATTTGTGATCCTTCCTGGGTAGTGAGGATGTAAGGGCTAAATGGATTTCCTGTAGTTTCTGATATTTCTTCACTAAGCTTCTATTTCTTTTCTTTATCATCTTTTATTTATCGATTTGGTGGAAGGTCTCACTATGCAGCTTGGACTCATGGCGATCGTCCTGTCTCAGCCTCCACAGTGCTGGAATTACAAGCATGCTCCACAATGTTCCAGTTCCAGGGCCAGCACAGCATGCAATATTGAGGACTCAACCCAGGTCCTTACACTTGCTGGGCAGACACTCAGACCACCCAGCTATCTCCCTGGCCCACCTTCTCTTTCTTGAGAAAGAAAATACTTAACCTTGTGTTCCTATAAGCAAATAATACTAAACACTTTCAGAGGAATTTTTCAATCGGAGCTCTATGAAAGAGAAATGTGAATCCCATCTGTATTGTTGCTGAAAGTTTCCATAAGGAGTCATCGATTTTCATGGCGCAAAATTTCTGGGCATGACTTCTGCCCCTAAGTGATGCACCAAAAGGAAATAATGAACGTTAGTTGGGAGGCAGTTATCAGTGGCTTAAAGAAAAATCTCCTGCACATTTTCATTTTTATCACAAATTAGATGACGATTACTTGGTCATTAAAAAAAAAAGTCAAAGTTTTATGGTGACAAGAATCACTGAACTACCGGGCGTGGTGGCGCACACCTGTAACCCCAGCACTCGGGAGGCTGAGGCAGGAGGATCGGTGCAAGTTCGAGACTAGCCTGGGCTACAAAAGTGAGCTCAAGGCCAGCCTGAGCTGCATATGAGACCCTGTCTCAAAAAGACAAAAAAAAAAAAAAAAAAAGAATCACTGAACTGAAATCAAGAAAAATGAGTTTTTAGCCTGGTGCATTCCCAGAGCAGCTCTGTGTGATGGGCCATTCGCTTAACCTTTTAGCACTACTCTTATATAAAATGAGGAGCATCCATTAATTATTACTGTTATAGTATCTCCAGACTGTGAAGTCGCTGATTTATATATAAGGGTATAGAAACTAATTCCCGTCTTCAATCTATTGCGTTGTCTAATATCTTTCCTGGCTATACCATTTGAAACGAGAAGCAAATCTCCAAACTGTGAAATGGTAATGGTTGATAGATCCGGAAATGCAAATAAGTTCATTCCATCTACTGGGGTATCCAGTATTTCCTGAATAAGACCAGTGAGATTGACCCCAGCGATACTTTGGCTTGAATTAGAAGAGAGATCTTCCTGTGAGAAGTATTAAGGTAGTGCTGAGAGAAAAGACCTTGGATAAAAGTTATACTCAGGGGAGGGAAGAAGTTCAAAGACAAGAAAAGAGTGAAAACTTATAATTTGAATTGAATCCTAATCATTTTTCAAATCATTATGATAATAAATCAGTCAGCTTTTCTTTCATAAAACTTAATTAACCTTTAGATTACTCTTGATAAAACCCAACAAGGCTCCAGCTTGCATAGTGCCTGCAGGTTTATAAACCTCTGTATAAAACTGTGGGCAATGTTTATTTTAAAAATCAAAGACAGCAATATATCTATCTGGATAGGAAGTTACTGTTTCATCCTCATCCCCACAAAAATCTTGGAAGATAGGTTTTGTTATCTTCATCTTGGCCATGAAGAACATGAGGCTTAGCAGTGAAATTGTTTGCCCCTAAAAAGTCAAATCTATCTTAATTGGAGACAAAAGAGTGAATTGTGAAAAGCAATCATTGTATCATTTTTTAGATGTTTATAATAAAGCAATTTAAAGCTAATGTCTCACTTTTGTTTTATGGGCTAACATTTATGTAACATTAAGTTAGCCATTTTAAATGAGTTATTGTTTACGAATAACTGTGTATGACAGAAACTGAAGGATGTTCTTAGGAGCTGTTTCCCTCTTCATTGCTATTGAGGTATCTAGTCTAGAAACGATCATGGGTGCGTGAGGATTTCCCGACCTCACTTTCAGTTCGATGTGGCCAAGTGACCTCACTGGAATGCCGTCCAATGCAGTGAGCAGCGCAAACGCCATGGTGGCCGGTTTCTCAAAAGATAACCATACCTCTCCCCTTTTCATCTTTCTTGGTTTCTCTATTAAATACCCTACAACACGAACAAGACAGCGGTAGAGACGATCACTATCTCGGATCGTGCAAGAGCGGCAGCGTGATGGTAAGGGCTGGGATCCGGGAAGATTTTGTAGAAGAAAATCCTTGGGTGGCTTCCTTTCTATTTCTTTCTTTCCATTTATTTATTCTTTATTTTTTAAAGACAGCACAAAATAGTATTAAAACAGGAAAATTACAAATGATACAGAGCTGTGCTATACAAAATAATATGAGTCTCACAGTGCTTGTTATATTGCACAGTGCTGTCTTCAGATTAGTTGATATTACCACATAGACGCAAGCAAACTTCATGGAAGAAAGAAAGAGAAGCAAGTAAGAAGAGACAAAAAGCGAAAAGAATCGAAAAAACAAGACAAAATAAGTTAAGCATTAGCTGCTCCTTGCATGGATCAGCAGAAATGCACAGTATAGTTGTCCAAGCCATCCTGAGTAGATAAATCTCTTTCCCCACTCCCTCTCCTGTCCTCATGCCAGTAATTCCTTCCTTTTGAACAGATTCATTCCCTGTTCCAAGTATGTACTATACACTTCAGATTTTTAATTTCTCCTCATAGCCTCTTCCTTTCAATTTCTATATAAAAGAAATAAACTTCTTTCAAAGCCACTATTTTACTTTTCAGTTTCTAATACTTGCTGTCAAATTGAATCCTGATATAGTGGTTTTGTTGGACTAAATGATGCACGCAGACACACACACACACACAAACTATAAAATGTTTAAGTGGTAAGGAAGTTGAAGGGCATTAAGCTCTATATCCACCTTTAAGAAATGAATAAATTCAGTTTTAAGTACAGTAATGTTCTTTTAAAGATAAATTAACAATTATTTTATTTATTTTTCCCCTTGAGTGTTAAACACATTTATTTTTATATTTTAATTCATTGAACTGAAACTCATGACATCTAATCTCTTAGCTTTGAATCTTTCTTTTTTTCTTCCCGAATTTAAATTGTTATAATTATATGTTTGCAGTGCACAGTGACCTGTGTACTCCTGAGGAGTTGGCACGTGTGCATAACACATCTTAATAATTTTCACGTCTCTTTCTCCCTTTTGCAAATGGTGTATTTCCCTACTTTTATTACCTCTCTTTTATTGTGCTATTTAGCTGATTTATTCTTTGAGTTCCTCACAGGTAAGAAAGCATGCAATGTTGAAGCCTGTGTAACCAGTTTCTTTCCTATAACTTGCTACTCTCGAGGCGTTCTCAGTTTTCTCAACGTCACCCAGATTTATCTCTCTTTATGCCAGAGGACTTCTCCACAGCGTACAAACATCACACTCTGTTCACACGGTCATTTGTTGATGTGGGCCTCTTCCAAAATCCGGTTTTGAACTTCCTTAATGAATTAATAAGTATAACCTGGACCTTGATTTCAGGTATCTGTTAGTTTAGACTTTAATAGTGATCACTGTTTATTCTCTAGCTTCCTGGTCCTCTGCAGTCTAATTATAAATTAGGCTTGGTATTAAGTATTTTATAGAAGTTTATGAAGAAGAAATAAGATTATGAAATAAATTGTTATCTATGAAAATACTTTTACTCCTCTTCTTCTCTTCTCCTCTCTCTCTCTCTCTCTCTCTCTCTCTCTCTCTGTCAGAAAGTTCTGCCCTCTTTTAACTTTATATTACATGAAATCTCATAAAATGACAGAGACAACCATCCGTGGATCTAAGCTTATATCCTATACTTTTTTTTATCTTGCTTATCCAAAGAGAATGTTATTTTGCCAAAAGTGTTTGAAAAGTCAAGAAAGGAGAGGACAAAAGCCTTTACAGATCATACTCACTCAACTCAAATGTGAAGGCTGTGGCAAGTTACTAAAAACTTTCATGTTGGAAATACTATTCTATTCCCTGGAAGAACATGTAGGCAAATGGAAAGAGTAAAGATAAGCTAGGATATATTCTAAGAAATTTAGTAGGACATTAGATCATAAATTACAGTAATGGAAGCAGAGAAGATATTTCTGATTTGAGAAATAATTGTTAGGCCAAATGGCAGGGCTAGGATGACCCTGGGGAAACAGAACAGAGAGAACAGCTTAGAGTTTTCCTAAGTGGACAAATGAATAGGTCTTGAGAGTATCTTAAAGCGGAAATATGAAAAGAATGTTGATGAATGGAAATGAGGAATCAATGGGCACTCAAGGCGTGACCTACGTCCTTCAGCAGAGCTGTTTTCCAGGTGTGTGCACTGTGAGAATATACAGCTGGTGATAAGGCGTGAAACAGTATTAAAGAAAATCCTCAGAATCCCACTTCAAAGTAGTAACAGGCAAGTTAGGAGACATTGGGGGGAGGGAGAAATTATGAAGAAATGTTTAGAGTTAGATTGGCTGTTAGATATTTTATCCATCTGTTTTTTAGTGTCATGAATAATTAAAGTGCCTCAAAGCATGCAGGACTCTCCTCAGCTGTACTAAAATTCAATGAAAATAAATGATTATTGAGTACCAAGGCAGGAGTTGGCTTGATCCTAAAAGACAAACATTATGCCAAGCACTAAGGATTGAATGATACACAATTGCATCTTTAAACTCCTCTAGTGAGTGGAAAAAGATATCGTTGGCCTCCAGGAATAGAACGTCCTGAGAACATTCTTTATGACTTAAGTGACTCTGCTTCTGTCCTCTGGGTCTCGGTAGAAACACATTTGCAAAGGTAGAGAAATGTGATGTCTAGCAATGTGCATTAGACCCATAGTCGATTTTTAAAAAGTAATGTCAATTGTCCTCTCTTTCCAATTGAATGTCTTCAACTTACGCCCAACGAGGCTTGTCAGGCTAATGAAACTTGATACATGATAGCCTTTCAGAAGGAAATGAATCATAGATGAAGCCCATGAAAATTTTACTGCAAGGAAAGGTCTTAGAAATGCTTGGTACAACCCACCCCCTTCCTAAGTGTGAAGGCAAATGATAGTCTCAAAGTCTTAAAGCCAGTTGACTAGAAGAGAACCTTCTGGAAGCCAGCCATCTTGAAAAGGCCTTTTCTCTTTCACTGAGTGGAAAACATGTCAACTATTGAAACCGATTCAAAAGAAACGAGTTACACTTTCACTGACGATCACACATCGCAAAACGAGAGACGATTTGATTTTTTGATTGCACAGGGAAATTGTCCCCTTTGGTTATTGATTTGAAAGAATAATATGAAATATAAAACTCCTCTATCTTAAAAATTAGTGCAAGAAAACACACTCTTTTCACAGATAATCACTAAATAAATTCTCTGGTCCCCTGAAAGGAGAACAGAGATCAACAAAAGAAGATGACAGATCAGGAAAATCAACAGATACGGTAGGATTTTGAAAAGGAAATAAGAAGGTCTGGGGAGTAATGTAAGAAAAGAAAAATGTGAAGGAAAACCTAGATGGAAGCCATAAATCAAAATGTGGAGAATAGAGGGAACCAATATGGAAAAGGAAGAATGGAGCCTCTGCTGCAGCTTAGATCTGGGCATCTGCCCAAGGCCCTCTGTGCTTGGAAGATGACTGCATCATGGCGGAGGATATGCTCTAGAAGGTGAGGCCTATCTGGAAGAGGTAGGCACAAGGGCGGCCTGGAGGGCGAGATCCTCCTCCTCTCTTCCCTTTGCTCTCTGCTTTCTGATGTCTTTGGTCTGAGCAGTTTTGCTCCACGCAGGCGATTCTATCACCCCAATTCCACCCTGAAACCAGCCGATTGTGGGCGAAAAACATGACCCAAACTAAACCTCTCCCCTCTCAGATATAGATGTTCAGTATTTTGTTTTAGTGACAAAGTACCTAAGATGAACTCCAAAGTCACAGGGCAGCTAAGACAAACTTATAAAGACGTGCAATGATTATATTAGAAGTTGTTTAGAGATCAGGGATGCAGTGGAGTGGTAGAGCAGTTGCCTGGTATGCATGAGGCCCTGGGTCCCATCAAAGGCACAGAATGGAGAGAGAGAGAGAGAGAGGAAGAAGAAGGAGGAGGAGGTGATAGAGGAAGAGAAGAAGTAAGAATGGAAGGAGGAGAAGGAAGAGGAGGAGGAGGAAGAGAAAGAAGAAAGAGGAGGAGAAGGAGGAGGTTTTGGAAGACAAAAAGGGGGAACTAAGGAGGAAGAAGAGAAGGAGGAAGAGAAAGAGGAGGAGGAGGATGAAAAGAAGAAGAAAAGAAAAAAGTTAACTGACCATATAGATATCTGACCATTAGAAAGTATGCTTTACAATCACAACATAATTGTGACTTACCAGTAGCTAGTGGACAAAGTTTTCTACTTATTATTAAGACATTATTACAAATCGCTATCGTGCTTAGTCTCGTCCTCCATACTGCTGCTGTTCAAGGGCCTGGGCTGACTCACCCTCAGTTCAGCCTATCCCAAGTGTCATTATTCGGTTTCTTACCTAGAAGGCTAAGGGCCTGAGGCCTCAGTAACCTGTCCACGTCCCACAGAAGACAGGCTGCCTCTTTCAGCTTGAACATTTCATTGTATGTGAAGTGAGATCTACCTCACAGATGTATCGGGCAGATGTAAGTCATGAAGGAGCAGCTTCCATTTTGGCTAATGCATTTGGGTGCATGCATACACTCCCCCGTTCTGTAATTCAGCACTAAGATCCACACACAGAGCATTCTGAGGCCTCAAGACATGGTTACTGAGGGCCGGGGAGATAGCTCGGTGGCATAAGCACCTGCCCAGCAAGCGCAAGGTCCGGAGTTCGATCCCTGGTAATACATGCTGTGCTCTGCCCAGAACCCCAGCCAAAACGTCTAGGTGTGGTGTCTCGCACCTATAATCCCAGTGCTGGGGAGACTGAGACAGGAGGATCACTGCGAGTCTCAACCGCCTAGTGAAATGCTGCATCCAATAAATAAATAAATAAACAAACAAACAAATAAATATTTTTACAAAAAAGACAGGCATCTATCTAGAACAACGTTAACCATCACTATAGTTCCATCAGCCTTTGTATATCTGAGGGGCTGAAAGTTCTGCGACCACCAGGAAAGAACTGGCGGACGAAAGCAAGTCGTGAGTAGAGCGTGCTTCCCAATGGCATCTTAAGTACTGTAGAGATCACTACTCCTCTCTTACACCTCTGCTCCCTGCGCCCCCCAACGCTGTGGAGCTGAGTCTGCAGTAGGGCGGGGATCAGACAGTATCTGCTGAATGAAAGATTTCCCAGTGAAGCAGCCCTAAGCTACCTGCCCCCGCTTCCCTGTCAAGTCCCCTCATAATTATGGAAGACTTTCCCTAGCAATCCAAGGGTTGGGGTCTGGAATGGGATCACTAGAGATCCAACCCTTCCTGGGATGTTTGCTGTGTGACTTGCGCCGAGGTGCACAGCACTGCCATAATCTCCTCAGCTATCAAATGGGGACAGCGAACTGCTAACATTGTAAGACGACTCTGGCGCTTGCATAGAGCAATGTACGCGACATTCCCAGAGTAGTGCTCACTGCGTGTGATAGGAGACGCACTTATTGGCATCGTTGTAATCTACGAGGGGGATGGTCTGGATACTTGCACTGCGGATTCATGTTGGGCTATGCAAAGGAGCCGTGAATGCTTAATTTTTATGTTTCTCTTCTTATCTTCACTTTTTTCCCCCTATTTCTCCCTTCTTAATTTCCTATCATTTTTTTCTTTCTGCCCCCAACTTTGCACACACGCACCCGGTAGTCTGAACACCCACTCTGAAGACCACACTCTGTGATACGACCGATGCTGTCCAATTCCTTTTGTTTTCTTTGGTGAAGGTCCGCATCTTTTCTGCGTTTTCTAGTCTATTACTAGTCTGTATCCTCCTTGAAAACATCTGCTCATTGTACAGATGAGAGAGCTAAGCTCTGGCTCATGGCGTCCACATGGCATATCTGTAGTCACAAAGCAAGCCAGTGGCTTGGCCAGCGTCTCAGACATTGACCTGCATCCTTAGACTCTTGAGTTTCTTCACATTTGCCTGGATCTTGCAAAGGGGGTGCAGATAGCAGGAGAAGGGGAAGGAAGGAAAACTTCGAGTCTTTTCTGGAAAGGAGCCTCGGGTCCCTCCTCCTGGGGAGGCTCCGGCATTCCCACCACCTCCCCCCACCTCCCCCTTCTCCCAGCACACACATCCTGAGTCAGCCTTTTCCTCAGACCACTGCCAGCTGGATGCCAAGCACCCACTGAAGGAAAGAACCTGCGTGCAGCACCGGTGGCCTCAATGCTGCTTTGGTAAAAATTAAGTCACGAATTTTATAACGCTCACTGGGGAAGACTTGCTTTCCTGCCAATTACAGTTAATAGAAGAAAATTAATGTAGCAATTAACGCGTCTGTTCTTACAGCCGGCATGATATGGGCAGGACCAGAGTTCACTTTCTTTCCGCAGCCTGATAACAGGAGAACGAGTGCCTGGAGCTTAATAAAGTTTTGCTTTCTCTTTGTTTAAGCTCTCAGGCCATAACTTACTTAAGAAACATAGAAAAAAAGACATTATTTAACATTTTAGAGATTCCCACGAGTCATAAATCACTTTCACACCCGCCATATTTGTTGAAAAGGACAGAATACATTCAATTTTACAGTATATTAAACTTCATCTAATTTGAACGGAAGAACAGACCAGCAAAATAAATGACCAATTTCTGAAGCAGAAATTACCATTTGGTTGGTGCCAGTACAGAGCTACTGGTATTTTATCATGTTCTTAACATAATATTGCTTGTCTAGCGATGCATAGTTATAATACTATTCCAAATTAGAAGGCGGTGAAAGAGAAGTGCATACAGTTTTTTTTAATAGGTGTCATTTGTCCGATGTTCTTCTGAGGGCTTTGTGCTGATGATAATATGCAGATTAGAGGAGGTGTAAATAGCGGGGACAAAGGAGCTTCCACCAGGAGGAAACAGGTTCGCAGTCCTGAGCTATCTATCGGGAAGGGAGGGACGGTGGGGCAGCCTCAGTCCCCAGACAGAGACTACAGTAATTAGCTTGTGTAGCTCAAGGGGAGGAAAAGTGTCACCCACTGTTCCAACACGGGCGCTCAGGCTTTGCTGTAAGAGCCACACTGCCTGGTGGAGGGTCATTTAGGAACGTCTTTCAAATCCATCCTGTCACTGGGCATGCAAAGAAGCCCAGCTGGTGGTCACCGCATTTCTGCGTTTTCTAATGAAGCTTTTGTCAGAGGGGAGATCACCAAGAGTTGGCCGGGAAAGGAATTCCGGGGAGCTGTGGAAGCTCAGAGACGACCAGGCTCTCCCCCCTCAAAATCAGCCGTTCACTCCCGCAATGGTAATTACACACTCTCAGGGGGCCTTCTCCACGCCAAGCGCAATGAGTATTACAGATCTTGGGGCCCCGACTTTCTGGAAAACTCACGGAATAGCAGGGCCACGGAGCTTATAGATTAAATACATGGATCTTGGAATTAAATAGCCTGCATTGGAATTGCAGCAGTTTCGCTTAAAAGCAATCGAGTGACCTAAAGCAATTGAGTTAATTTCTCCATGCCCCAATCTTCTCATCTGAGAAAAGGGTACAGCAGTAGCACCTGAAGCGTACAGTGGTAAAACTGAAATGCCCGGAGGTACCGTTGTACAGTGGCACAGTGGATGTAGCTATTCTATCTGCCTTGGGCCCAACTTGTAAATTCCTGCCCCACCTTAACCCGGGTCGCCACTGCCTCTCACCGCTAATTCGCTGCCTCTCCTCTGCAATTCTGCGTGGAAATCTTGGTGGGAATTTTCTTGAGAAATATCAGATCGCTTACCTTTCGTCAAAGCCGGAACTCGCCAGTGCTGCCCTCTGCAACCAGATCCCTCCACGTCCCTCTAGCTCCTGCCCTTCTGCCACACCGAGTAACTCTCCACTCTGAGACCTTGGTCTCTCCTTCTCCGAATTCTCTTGCGTGTTTCTTAGATTGTGCGAATGTCACTGGCTCTTCCTGAACTTCTCTGCTTTGTCTCAGTTTAAAGAACCCGTGGTCTGGAAAGCCACCTGATGTGAAGCCCTCGCCCCTCTGCCCCTGTCTTCCCCACGGGACCTGTGTCCTGCTCCTTACAGCCTTTCTCATCCTGCCACTAGGTCCCTGCCCTGTTGTTATAGCTCCTGTCCATTTTCCATTTATATCCCAAATATTAAGCACAGGGGCCAGCATGTAGACAGTGCTGGTTGAATAAACGAATTTGTAAGACCTAACAGCCTTGGGGCACAGGTTTCCCCCTTATTCTTTGTGACTGTAAGATCTTGCAGCAAGGTGGAAGAGAACTCCTGGTTGTGGCACTGCTGAGGTGTGCCAGGCATAGTCGGGGGTCTCTGTGGAGCTCAGATTTATGCCCTATGTTCATGGCTGTGGTGCCAGGCTTGCAGCTGGCATAAATCACCACACAGCAACTGGGCCCCTATGATGAGGGGCTTCGTGAGCTCCTAGCACTTTGCAGAGGAGCTGCTAGAATTAGGCATAAATCCACTTCTTGATTGAATAAGCAAACACCCCACTGCTTGAAGTGATTTACTAAATTGCAATGCATGGTGACAGCTGGGAGATTCAGAGTATGGGTCTGTTTAGCAATCAGAAATCTCCAGCCGTGGTGCTCCTTCCACTACTGCCCCTCCCTGGTTTCTCCGGAGAGGTCTCTGCACCTATCCACCCACCCCGTCAATGTCCACTGGACACCACACCGGCCGGGTGAAGTACATCCCCAGAGATCACCGGGCTTCACTTTTAGCTATGCAGCAATCCCACAGAGTTGGTATGTGGCTGGGAGGATAGCTCAGAGACATAAGCACTGGCGTGGCAAGTGCAAAGACCTGGCTTCAATCCCGGGCACTGCATGCCGTTCTGGGTCCGGAGCCCTAGGCATGCCTTGCTGGCCCTGAAATAGGGCACGGTGGTGCATGTCTGTAATCCCAGTGTTGGGGAGGCTGAAAACAGGAGGAACACTATGAGTCATCTGAGCTGTGTAGTGAGGCCCCATATCATATAAATTTAAAAAAAAAAGATTTACAGAGTTGGTGTGATTTTTTCCACCTGTCAGCTAATGTTACCTAATATCACACAATTATTAAGTGGTAGAACTCACAGTCGGTTGCTAAAATATATACCAAGAAGCCCAAGAATTTTTCATCTTCACCCTAGGTTCTTATACTTTGTACCCCCTGCACCTAACTGCTCTAATTTTTTTTTTTTTTTTTTCGGAACCAGAGATCGAACTCAGGACCTTACACTTGCCAGGCAGGCACTGGTGCCCCTGCACCATCTCCCTAGGCCTTCTCCTCTGTTTTTATACTATTTTTTTCTTTCCTCAGATGTGTATGTGTCAGGAAAGAGTAGTTAATGTTGAAGTAACAATAACTCCAAATGCTAGCACCTTAATATGGCAGAGAGATTTGACTGTTTGTTTGTTTGTTTCTATGTCTTGCTCAGTCTATATGCTTAATATAATCTAGTTTGGAGTCTGTACTGCACTGGGTAATGTAGGCTGCTGGATTCCGCCTTTCTGCAGTGCATGGTTTGGAGCCCGGGTCGATTTTGGTCACTGGAGAAGGAAAAGCATGGGTGTGGAAGAGACAGCTGACTCGGCTACTGACATTACTTAAGGTAACTAGACATAGGGCCCCACCGAAGAGTGACGTAGAGCCTTCCGCGTACCGCAGAGGATGAGTTGCTGAGTTTCGCTGATAAGCATCACACCTTAGCCCCATTATTCTTTCCTTTCCATTCTCTTCTTCCTTCACTTAAGAGATAGTTACTAAGTTCACACAGCATGCCAGGGCCCTGGACTGGACATCGCATCCCATCTACAAAGACAAAGCAAAACAAAGCCTTTCCACTGCAGAGGCAGTATGACTAAGGACACACACACACACACACACACACACACACACACACATCTAGTCGGCGTGCGGGTAAATTACAGCTCTGTCAGGTTGTGCGAAGCTTAAACAAATGACTTTATGACAACGTATAGCAAGTGTGAATTTTCCCGGGAATCAGAGAAAGCTTTTGTTTAAATAAAGCTTTTCATTATCAACAGTGGAACCCACCCTATGCCAAATTAAATAGACATAGAATTTAATGAAGAGATACCGAGTAGCTGACAGGTTTGAACCTATGCAGTGCCTGCCCCTTTCGGCGTGAAATCGCACGCAGCGGCAATGGTAACTTTCCTCCTCGCTACCAGGGGTTCGAGGCTGAAAAGCGTCGGACACTTTGTGAGTCTCCAGGCCTGAAGCTAAGTTGTGGAGGACTAACAGTGGGGAAAAGGAAAGGAAAGGATATCTGGTGCTTTTCCTTTCGCCATATTTTTTTTAATCCAATTATGAACAAAAAGCTCAGCAGCCGCAGGAGCCTGGGGTTTGATCCCTGGCCTGCTGTGCCGCCGGTCCCATTGCCAAGGCGCGCTGAGATGGCAATTGAGACTGGGCCTGGTGTTACGTGCCTGTAAACCCAGCTCTTGGGAGGCTGTGAACAGGCAGATCACTAGGAGTGCGGTCTAGTAGTGAGACCCTGAACACCCTGTAGACCCTTCCCTCAAATACAAAACAAAAAGAAATGAACAAAGGCTCAGAGGACAGCACCAACAAAGCCACGTTTATGCTTCAACAGTTAGCAGCTGCATGTGATTCCGTAAATCCTCTGATGCTCTTTTCTCTACCCCATGGGCATATTATTTTGAAAAAACTAAAATAACATCTAAATAGTTTTGCTTTATGTCTGAATGAACATAAGAGCACACTTATAAAAACAGCATAACCTTCATGAATTATTTTGCTTAAAAAGAAGCATAATTATCTGGTACTATCCAATCCCTAGTTAGTATTTATATTTCACTAGTTACCCTTAAATTTGCTAGACAGTGTGACAGCTCAGAATTTAAATGAACTGTGCACATTTTGACTGACTTATATGTCTTTTATTATACATATATCACCTCTTTTATTTTTCTTGCAGTAGAGAAAGAAGTTTAGGACGAGAAGACACAGACATAGACGTAAACATTGACGCACATGCGTACAAACGCAGAGCCCGAAATGATTCAGACATAAACACAAGCAGAGAAACCAAAACAGACAAAAGGCAGAGACAGGCATAAATTAGGCATGCACACAAATATAGACAGCGAGCAACAGTACAGAGAGCTGAGAGGCTTTCTATGGTCCGAATTCGGCCAAGCGTCTGCTACCCCTGTTTCCTGTGGTTAGGGGTAGATAAGGCGATGGGACCAGACTCACGCCCAGTATTTGGCGTGACCGTCTCAGAAGACAGGTTCTTTGTTAGGTGCCGGCTCGCACATGCTCAGCTGCTGTCTCATTCCGGTCGCAGCCATTAGTGATTGCCTTGGGCCGCGTCTTTCCACCCAACCTGACGGGATTTGGATTCTGCTATTGTTCCTGGTTTGTGGGCTGAAATACACAATTAATATGGGAAGTGAAGACCATACATTCTCAGCTCTTTCCTTTACTCGCTAGCTTTCACAACAATTAAAGGAGTCCCTGACATTTTCCGAAAATAAATGACTTTTTTTAAAAAAAAAAAAGAATTATTTTGTGCAGCTAGCATTGTGACCGATGCTCTCATTCGCTGTGCTCTGGTCATGGGGCGAGGGGTGTCTCCTTCTAGTTGGTGTCTAGGTCCCTCACTCAGACTAGTTGGCCTTTGACAGCTCGCTTGCTTTCTAGGACGCCCTTGCTAGCTCTCTACCCTATCCTCAGTTCCGTGACTGCGCCAGCTTTCTCTGATTCCTTGGCTGGGAAATGATATCTGTGTATCACAGGATGGGCACTAGGCGTCCTTGACTACTGAGTTGTCTGTAGTCTCTTTGCTGTTCTAATGGATCTATTTCATATTTAATGTTCCTTTTAAATCTCTATTTATTTATTTGGTACAAGGTCTCACTATGCAACTCAGACTCATAGTGATCCTCCTCTGTCAGCCTCCCCAGCACTGGAATTACAGGCATCCCACACTCTGCTTCCGTGTCCAGCACAGCATGTGGTACTCGGAATTGAACACGGGTCCTTCCTCTTGGCAGGCAAGGCAGCTAGACAGCTGAGCTATCTTTCCAGACACCTTCTTCTTAATATTTTAATTCTTTTAAACTTCTTAGTCTCCCCTCGTTTTCATTCTATTGAGGACATAGGAAGCAATGCCTTGCTCAACACCTGCCGTATGGCTACCTTTCCCCTGCCTGATGTTCTAGAGAACGAGTACCATAACGAGGGGAAAGAGGAGTCTATCAAAGACTGTGACCTCGGCTCAGATTAACTCAGGTAGGGCTTGTTTGCAGATAAGTGCCTAGCAGTTCCTTAATGTAAGTTTCAATGAGTTAAGCCTTGTGAATATTCTAGAGCCCCCATTCCCACTCACACACCCTCTGCGGTGGGAGGATTCCTACCTGGATACGAATCAGCATGATCAATACATGAGTCCTAGACTAGGGGCTTCTACAGAGGGGGCTTCACTGCAAAGGGTTAGGGCTCTGGTTGGCCTAGGTGGGAGACTGCTAGGGCATTCTTTACAAAAGAGGTGATATTTGTGCCACATGTTAAGAGTTGTCGGGCTGGCCAAATTGTTCAGCAGATTATAGCACCTGCAAGCAGGCACAGCGGCT